>JAVQJV010020737.1:0-22744 GCA_036024995.1 Gadopsis bispinosus | reverse complement strand
AAGTTCACTCAGGCGTCATTAAAAAGCCAGTAACTGACCCCCCCCCCCATTTCCAACCTTCGCGCCCCCTCCGATAAAAACGCCGCGCGTCGTCGTGCACGCGCACCCAAAACAAAGTGTGCAGCCGGAAGCCGGAGGGACGCGGCGTCGCACCTTTCACGGCGCGAAGGGAGCCCAGCGGACAGACGGCGCCCGGACGCAACTTTGTCCTGCGCAGCCTGCAGCGCAGCCTGCAGCGCAGCCAGACTCCGCGCCAACAAATGGCTCGTTGTTGAGAGACAACGTTCACCTTCCTGTGTTGACAGACAGACAGAGGCGCTCACCTTCCTGTCGCTTCCTCTGCAGGAGAACAGCAGCGGCAGGCGTCCGTCCGTCCGTCCGCCCGCATTCAGTCTGAGCAGCGTTTTGGGGGGCTTGTTGCTGCGCGCTTCGACCTGTTCGGCGGGCGGCGTGGCTCTGCGCTGCTCTGCTCCTCTGTTCCAGAGCAGCGAGGAGCCCTCCCACTACCCCCACTACCCCCACCCACCACCGTGCACGCGGATACTACGCCCTCTCACTGGAGCAGGAAACACCGATGTGATGGAGCTGAGCGGCACGAGGCGTCCTGCTGGTGCGCTGCGCGGATAAAGAAGCGTCCATCCTGACGCGGCGGAGGGGGGGGGGGGCAAATGCCCCTCTGATTCTCCAGGCACCACCCCTCTATGAATGTCCCCAAAAATGCACATTTGTTCACCCAAGTGCCCCTATGGTCACCCAAGTGTGTTCTTTAACCCATCTGCATGGTCCAATCAGCCCAAAATGCCCCCTGCTGGTTGGAGTAAACACTGCTCTTGTCAGCCAAAATGGCCCTTTGGCCCCAAGAGTCTGTCTTGTTGCTACGATGTCCCTCCAGTCACCCAATAAGTGCCTTTCCTGCCACACATGTTGCCCCCCCCCTGATTGGTCCACTTGTCCCTGTCGATCATCCCTAATGGGTGGACCATTCAGGTCAGTCAGGACCAGTCAGGACCATCCAGTCGGGCTGGTTGGTCCTGAATGGCCCTTTGGTCTCCCAGGTGCTCCCAGTTGACGCACCGATTGCTCCATGTGTCCCAATGGTCACTCAAGTGCCTTTCTTGTTGCTGAAATGCCCCTCTGGTCACATTAAATGCCCCCCTTGTCACCCATGTGCTCCTACTGTTTAATCTTAGAAGTCCTCCATGGCCACATCTGCATGTGAAGCCCAAGGTTTCAGACTTCGTCTACATACAGAGGCAGCGTGTCAATGCTAATGGGATCGTTAAATACACTTAAAGGATTCATTCATTAACCAAGCCGCCATTTGTATGCAAACACGTTGTAGCCGTCTTCGACTGAACCACGCAGAGACCGTCACGGACAAACTCACGGATGTTCAAGTTTAGGAAGCACAGCGCTCCAATGGCGTCTCCAGCTGCAGGCGATGTATCAGGAACACTGTAAAAGTTGTGACACTGCACGATCACGCATGACGTGTTTGGAACATTTCTGCAAACAAATGATGTGCTGTGATCCGGGTTACGCCTTTGAAACAATTACAGCAGGAACATACACTGCCTGGCCAAAATATAGAGTCACCGCCTGGATTTAACTAAGCAAATAGGTCAGAGCCTCCCATTGGATAATTACTGCATGGGTGATGATGTTTCAGCTGGCAACAAGTTATTTAACCCTGACTGATGCAGTGAGACGCTTCTCATTTCTTAAACAACCGCGTGGAAAGACACATCCTGTGGTCGTGGAAAAGATGTTAATCAGGTTCAGAAGGGTCAAATTATTGGCACCAGGCAAACACAACATCTAAGGAGATGCTGAAACTACTAAAATTGGGTTAAGAACTGTCCAACGCATTATTATAAGCTGGAAGGAGAGTCCAGACTGACCCTCTTCCAGAGTGATGGGCACAACCAGAGTAAGAAGAGAGGCAGATTAAGTGATGCTCCCATCAGGCCTAGTGCCGACTGTACAAGCCTGTGGGGGCAGTGCTGTGACCTGGGGTTGCTGCAGCTGGTCAGGTCCAGGTTCAGCAACGTTACGTGGCCAAAGAATGAAGTCACCTGACTACCTGAATATACTGAATGACCACGTTATTCCATCAATGTATTTTTTCTTCCCTGATGGCAACGGTTCGAATAAAGCATTTTCCAAACAAAGTAATGCATTTTGCAATAAATATCAGGACTACATCAAGTGCTTACGTTCAGCAGTGATGGCCAGCGTGGCTAAAATTCAAACTAAAAGCAGAAACTCAAACTTTCTATAGGAGGAAATCGGGGGACATGACATCCCAGTCACCACCCTGGTAGCAAAAATGGGGAGCTAAAAGTCACATTTGAGCTTTTGAGTTGATTTTCTTTTTGCTTTCTAAGGAAATGTGAAAGTGTTTCCTCTGTGAAGACAAGTCAGGTCTGTATTGAGCCCCACAGATACATTCTCACTGCTCCTCTGGGAGTTTTACAGCAGTGTTGCAACACTTCTCTGTCTGTGAAGGGAACCCTGATTTGCCGCCATCAGACATTATAATTCAATGTGGTGACCAGAGTATAATTAAACTATAATCTGGGATTCAATTATTAAAGGGAACCCTGAGGATGCCATTAACAAGATGCAATATTTATATATACAGTATATATATATATATATATATACTTACATATATATGCATTTATATACACTGTGTGTGCGCGTGAATGTGTGTTTCAACATCTTAGAAGCCACCTGGGCTGCAGGGCTGAGCTTGGTCCCTCCGGAGTTCACTGACAGTATTGCTGCAGCGTAAGCAGCCTTTGATATATTTGCTTTAATTATGGAGGATAATTAATTTAAATTTGTGGTGCATCAAGGCTCTGAAGTGGCAACCCACCCCTGGAGCCCGTAAATGCCTGATACTGCTCCAGGCCCCCGGGGGAGTTTGGGGAAATCTTACACAAGACTGAGTTAATGAAAGTAGATGGGCCTCTGACATGCTGATGTTGACCTTTGGTGCCTAAATCTGGCTGCAGTGACCCCACAGGTTCAAGTACACTGGTGTGCGTGTGTTACATCCAGGGCGAGTACAGCTAACCTTTAGCTTACCCTCAGATAAATGCCATACATTTTGTTCCTCACTCACAGACAAGCTGCTGTGCAGTGAGTCTGAGATCACTCGCGTGGAACAGCAACAAACAAACAAAAAACACTCACTTCATTCTGTCAGAGAGCAGCGAGGCTTTAATCTGCCTCAATTTCTCACCCTTTTGTTTTTGCAAGGAATTATCTGAAGCGTGAGTTCTGCTCTTCGCCGGCATCCATATTCGCTCCGCCGGTCCGCCCACGTGTAGCCGAGCTGCTGGCAATTAATTAAAGCAGCCACATGCACCGCTCAGCCAGCTTGTCAGGCCTGCCAGTCATCAGCGCGGCGTGACAATGATCTGACCATCAGCGGCATAATTGGCATTCGGAGGACATGGTCCTCCTCCTCACTGTAGGCTAAATAAACACACAGGCGTGCAGGATGCACCCTTCAGTGCTCGTGTCTCTTGATCAATAACCCTGCAACGCCACATCTGACAGGGAGCAACAGCTACAGGAGCATTTTATTAAACCTGCGCGTTGTGTCGACTGAGCAGGTTTGCATTTTGACACGCAACGACTCGCACAATTACAAATCCACCACAGTTTCACACAAACATGCAGTTTGAAGGTACGTTGACTCGTGAGATTAGCCTAGTTTAGCTTAATTATTTGTGAGAAGCTGCAGTTTGATCCATAACTGCTCCAGGACCTCTGTGATAGCTTTTAGGGTGTTTTCTATTTGGCTAATTATCCTCCTTTTGTTGCTCCTCCACCGTCCACCGTCCACTGTCGAGGCTGTTCCGACACCATAGCTAGTGTGGAATGGTCTGTGTTGCTTAGGAAAGGATCCTTTAGCAAAGGAAAGGAGATAATGCTGAAAATCTCACAATTCTTCGCGGCAGCAACATTTAAAGCGACCACGGCAGACCCACGACTAGTGTAAGTGCAGTGGGATTCTGTCTTTTTCTAAGTCCTTGACTGACGTCGCATTCACATCTGTCCTCGACCTCATGATGCTTCCATCGAGGTCAAGGAAAAGCCTTAAGGAAAAGACATAGGACATACATTTTTTGACTATTCGATTGCAGCCCAGGAGCGTAGAGCAAGGGCTCTAACGTGTATTCATGAAATAAACATTATGAATCCTGAGACGCTCTCTGCAAACTCGTCCTCCTTTTCTCGTCTCTCCTTTGTTTGTTGCCCTTTACTGCTGCACTCATTAGTCTTGTGATATCAGCCTACTGTACCTTTAGCCTCTCAAGAACAAAGAGCACATTTTACTCAGAGCATCGATCATTTAATTGCTCTGTTGTGCATTATTTCAGTCAGTCACATTAAGACACGCCGATTGTCGCACTACAGCTATAATCAGTATAATTGTTAGAAGCGGTGTTCAGGTTTCAGGTGTTGGGAGATCCTGTGCTTCATCATGAGCGATTGCTTTCCACTCAAAATGACATTGCAATGACGGAGGATGCCTTTTATTCCCTCATGCATAGTTAAATAACTTCAGATGTGTGGTGCTTGTTGGGTCCCGGTGCAGTCGTCTCTGCAGCCAGGCAGGCAGCCAGGCAGCCAGGCAGCCAGGCAGGCAGGCAGCCAGCCAGGCAGCCAGGCAGCCAGCCAGGCAGGCCAGGCAGGCCAATGCATTGTTATTTTGAGGATAGGTCAGGCTATTCAGTTGGATATGTGAGTTGTTCTGTACATGTTGTAGGACACCTTGTATGAAAGGGAGAGAAAACAAATATAACACGATGGTGAGTCTGTGTCTGGATGTGCATGAATAGAGGAGGATGTCAGCGTTGCATGATGATGGGATATTCTTTGCCTTCGTGCTGACAGCAACAACAGAAAACAGCACCTTGGGCATCGGAAGAAGAAAACAAGTCGTGTTCCTTTTCTTTTAGCCTCATGTGTTTGTTGTGTGTCAGCCAGCAGGGCTGCTCTGTACCTGTAAAATATTTTACCTTGTGTGTCGCTCCTCATGCGTTATTATCACTGTGTCTGCCTCTCGTTACCGTCATTATCCCCCGAATCCCTTGCTGTTTGTGTCACACGGTCTTCTGCTGCAGAGTGGTGAATGAATTCCTTTGTCCAGGTGACAAAATTATCTGTATGCTAGTTAATAGTTTTAGTATTGAATATTGAAGGTACATCTCAATAGTAGCATTTAATGTTTCATAGACGTCCAAACCCTGGTGCCTTTATATGCGTACAAATTACTGAGGCTTGGTCACAACAGCATTTTAAAAACGGCGAAATTTGGCAAATAGCTGTATAGCTGTGCTGCAATCTGCTCCACAAAAGGAGGAATGGTTTGTAGACACTTATGAGACAGGAGACAATGGGACAAATACTTTTGAATAAAGTGTGTCCGGGTTGCAACTGTCTGTTAGAGACACTGCTAACTCTTTACTGAACAAAATGGTGCAAAATCCTGAACACAGAGCGTGTTAGCCGTTAGTTTACCAACCGGTCCTGCGAGCATTCACGGCTTCACCTCGGCCTCCACAACCACGTATGTCTTAAAGATTAATTATAGATCCATTTTGCTGTGCCACTTTCTGACCAGGGCTTTAGACCCTTCACCCGCGAGTAGCTGCTGTTTCCCCCCTCGTTTCCAGTCTTTGTGCTAAGCTAAGCTAACTAGCTGCTTGTGGCATTCACCAACATGAGCGTGGTATTGATCATAATCTATTATGCCTTTAAGGTCCAATAGTTGTCCTTTAATTGTTCTGTTCCTCCAACTACACTGTGGCTGAAAAAATGTACTATTCCCCAAAGCCAAACACGTTTCGTCAGGTACCAGTGTGTTCCCCTGGCTGCATCGGCTTCTACCTGCCGGCCATCTGAGCACTTAAAGTCTGTGTCACATCCACCTTTCGTCTTCTTCTGTGGTCGTTTGTTTACACGCCTGTACTGCGCGTGGCCAGACGAAGACAGACGCGTGTCACCGTGCATCCTGTCAGCCACATGGTGAAGGCCGCCATGCTGGAACGGCGACGGATGCACAAAAGCGACCAGCTCGGCCCGCTTTCCTCTCTCCCTCCCTCAGTGCCCTGAGTATGAATGAGTGCCAAAAAACACAGCACTTACATTCCTGGAAAAAATGAGGTCAGCCGTTAAAAGAAGCAAAGCCTCCAAATGGGACGGGGGGGATGAAAGCCGGCACACTCCTGTGGAAATCCTCACCGCTCGTGTCGACTTTTACATCACAAAACATCAACCACCTGGCGGCACTTCAGGCTAAATGGAGAGCAATTGAAGGGGAAAGGAGGAGGAACGAGGGGGGGGGGGGCTAGTCGTCTTCTTCTTCTGCACAATTTGAAGCATCAGAGCCGAGTGTGTGGCTGTTGCGTAATCGTGTTCATAAGCGCCGACGGCACAAAGGCAAATTCCTCAAGCATGCGGTGTTTTCAACGGGTAAATAAAGGTGGTTGTGATTTTCCTCCTGCCTGCCGGGATGAGACTCTTCAAAACGATGCAACATCCCCATCTCTCCCCCTCCCCCATCGTCCTCCCCCACGTTGCCCATTATATAGACTGTGTATCCTGTGCTTCCATGGGAGCTTCTAATTGCCTATCGTGCTGGGTGATGTGCAGTGACAAGCCGCATCCTCAAAAAAAAGTGACGTGCGCTCCCGAGGTTCTCCGGGAAGAGCTTTATCTGTCTGTCACATGATTTCTCTCCCACACACAAACCCCCCCCCATATGTCTTGTAATGTAAAGTGCGCGTGTCAAGTGGAAGTGTAATGTATGTCGGGGGGGAAAGCGAGCGTGCATGCCTTGTTACCAGGGCGACCGCATGAACAAGAAGCTGAGCAATTTTCTCAGTTAGGTCCGCAGAAGTTTGTTCAGAAGAAGGTAGTGAAGCTTTTTTTGTGTGTTTCCACTCAGATGAGTTGGAAAGTCAGCGAACGAAATGAGAAAAAGGGTTTGGGAGAAGCCCTCTGTGATGCTCTCAACGTTTAAAAACTATATCTCTTACAAACCAACGCACCATGATGCAAAAGATAAAGTGTAGAATCCGCACAACTTGGCCATCACTTTTCACGTATAACAACAAAGCCAGAGTCGAAAATCTGACTCTAACAAGCTACGAACGGAATACAACAGTTCACAGATGTCACTCTTACATTTTTTTCAGAATATCTTTGGGAGATACACCTCTCTGGCAATGTGAAGACAGCAGCCAGCAGCCGCTCAGCTTAGCGCAGCATGAAGGCTGGAAGCAGGGGGGAAATGTGGTAGAAAAAACCCCCAGGATGGGCCAGATGTCCTGTAGGGTCTCTGCCACACTTGCAGGCCATTTGCAACTTACAATAAACTCAAATTACTATTAAGAAAAATAGAGTTCAAAGTGAATAGAGTTTACTGTCAAATGAACAGGTACAGTGAAACCCCCGGGAGCAACTGATCAGCACGTTGTATCATTATATCCCCCCTGTGGGATTTCACCAAACAATCGTGTGTAAATCCTGCTCCTGCAAACTTAGCCCTGCAACCTCCCTACGCATCCTTCAGACTTTCACATGGGAACATTAATTTAGAAACGATGGGAAAAGAGAGGAGGGTGGATTGTGTCCTTGAAGGAAGATAAGGGCGGTGTGTCTCTGCTCCTGCTGGCCTTCGCCTTGTTTGTCTGACTCTTGATTACTTTGTTTCTGTTCTACAGAGCGGCTGTGTATCACGTCACTCCCTCATAACATGTGCTTTCAAACACGGTGTCAATATCTGAGTAACCAGCGAGTTCAGACTGAAGACATCCGTGTCTGACCGTATGTCTTGTGCATCTTTCATAAATTCAAAGTTGCAATATGTGCTTTATATTGGTGCCTAACTAATTCAAAGCGAGTGCTTCAGTGTCTGACTATATTTATTGTTCTTTCATAAAGACATACTGAACGTCGACAGAAGCAGCTGTCCTCATAAAAAGGTTATTACGGTTAAGAATGAAGGCTAAACGTAGGTTAAGGACAGAGACAGCAGTGACTGTGCATGCTATTTCTATTTTAAAATAAGGGGATTCCGTAATAAGTTACTTTCTAACACCCTAGCAATCTGCTCGACTCTCCTCTTGGGGCAGTTTTTGAAGCCGGACGCCATTCAGCCTCCTGAACGCATCATTAAAGAGAGAAGAGAATGAAAAGGTCCGACACTGACGGGGCCTTCGCTCAGGGGATTCAGTCAAGACTTTCCTGTGGGCAGCTCCAGAACGGACTCCAAATCAAAGCAAATTAATGGAGTCTGTTTGGAGCGATGGAACTTTCTTCTACTTTTGTGATTGAGGCTGATCGCACATGACAGTTCCCGACTCCACGAGCTGACGCAGTGAATGCTGCATTACACGATTTACCAGCGTGTGATGGATTGTGGGATACCGAAGACACTCAGTCAAAGGAAGTCTGCAGGTCTTAGTCGCATTTGGAGGACGTTGCAGACTTTGGAGCATCCAGCTCTTGAACTGGGACAAACATAGTCTTCTAACGTGACACAGGTTAAACACGGCACCATCAGTCAGCAGGACCAGCGTCTAGCCTTGGTCTCAACCTTGATCCTGGCCGCGGTTCCTTTCTGGATCCGATCTACACAGGTCAGTCCTGTCAAAGGCACAGGTGAGCTATGTATGATTTCCTACGCCAAAGGGGTCATGATGACCTTTGTCCAATGACCTCATCGTTGTTATCCACCAGCTGTAGATGCTGTATGCCTGCAGGAAGTGGCGATCACAGCTGTTGTTGCCAAGATATTATTCCCAAGAGAGTTAGTATTGTCTTCCTGTAAGTCGAAATGTATTCAAGCTTTTAAGCACTAACCTAATACCATAAAACGGTGCATTACATAATGATATCAAGCAGGGGCATAGCTACCACTGAGATCATTTTGGGGAATCTGGGGGGGTTAATAGCATCAAGTGGAGTTTACATTGTTTTTAAGGCGGATTCTGTTATTTGTGTGATACTGACTGGAATAAATATCCTTAACATTAACTTTTTCAGATCAAAAAGTTATCTATTTTAGTGATTTATGGATTAAGTATTCTCCACAAAAAGTAAATACCTGTTGGCAATCCTTTGAAACAACATTTAGACACATAAAAAAAGGGCAAAATTTGGGAATTTTTCTTTTAAATACTTAGAAAATCTGACTGAGTTTGGTTGGTGGCTACTAGCTCGTCCAGACTTTCTCTGCTGGGACAATTTGGACTCATGACTTCAGTATATTTAAGTCCTTGCTGCAGCCCTGACGTAAAGGGTTAGGTCAGCGGCGTGGAGAGAACAACAGCGAAGCATGAAGAGATGCCGAAAGGACACAGAGGTAAAGTCAGAGCAGCTGCACAAACAGAGCGACTGTACCGTCCTGGTCCTCGAATCCAGCAGACTGAAAATGAAGCTCATCCGTTAAATTAGCGTAATCAGTGAAGCTCTTTCAGTGGCTCATCAGGGGGATCTGCCCCGTCCCCCATCTGCTCCCTGCCAAATCCACTCCAGCGCTGCCTCGGCCTGCAGACTGATAGGACCCCGCAGGCCTGGCACCAGGTTCAGCCACCGTGATGACGACATTTACATTTTAAGCATTTGGCTGCTGCTCGAATCGAGATTGATTTACAGTTAGCGGAGCCTGAGGGCGGCGGCTGACCTCATGTGAACCGCTGCTCCTCTTTGCTTTGCGGCCTTTGCTGTGGCAGCGTGCTCACGCTCATGTTCTGTGTTCACCGTTGTCAGACATCAGCGGACCAGCCGGAGTTTTCCCACAACATCGTGCGTTTTGTATCTCCGGAAATGTGAAATGTGTTTCTGAGGCCTGAATAATGGACCTGCATATTTGATTGGAGTACTAACTGCTGTTCCAGGGTTCACGATGAATAAAGGATAAAGGGTTGCGTGAACTCAGCTGCGACAGTTTCCAAGTTGTACTCTCACACCGGTGACTACAGGACATTTTGCTCTGTACATACTTGATCAAATGAACAGTGTCTCATCCAAAGGGACTCCTGTATAATTTAAAATCAAAGCCCATTGTGGTGCCTGGCAGGAAAGGACGTTTATGTAACTTCTACTGAATAGCATGTACTGTGTTCTCAGGAACAATACACACCCAGATTTAAGGTGATAAATCCAGCCGAGTAAAGTAAGAAGTGCAGGTCACGTGATGCTCTTGGGACACCGTTATTAAAGAGATGGCTGTCAATTCAGAAAAGGTGCTTTGTATTATTACAATTTAAGCTGTTATATATATATATATATATACAAATATAAATATATATACACTGTAAGACGACATATTTGGTCTATATTATATATACATACACAAAGAAGAGGGTGAACTGACTCAGTAGCTTTGGTTACACAGTGTTGGCGAGCTACAAAAAACAGTAACGTTAGGAAATGTTAGCGTTTGTCATTTTAACCTCAATCCGCAAAGTAACTTGTAAATAACTGCAGTGGACTAAGAAGTAGAACAGTTGCCTCAGTAGTGCTTGGATCGTAGTGGAGTTTGAGGAGTGTAAAGTAACAAAAAATGTAAATACTCAAGTAGTAATACAGTACATCGTGTACATGTAAAGGCTGGAACGGTTGTTTTTATACTTGTTTGACTTTTGTTACAGTAATTCAAGCTTGAGGCTGCAGTGGGAAACCCCTGGAGTGCACTGAAATCAGGACGAGTAGGTTTTATTGCTTATAAATACAACTTTTAATTAAATGAAGAGTTCGATATTTCCTGTAGCTCAATCGCTGATGTGTTTTATAGAAACCTCAGCAGCTTCCAGGAGTTTCAGCCCTGCAAAGGAAGAAAAAAAAAAAGGGCTTTCCATCAGATCAGAGGAGGATAAGGGGATAGAGAGTAATGCCTCACTAAATCATCACTTTCCAGAGAATGCTGAAAGGAAGACGCCGCTGTAGCTCTAGATAACAGCCAAGTCTCTTGTTGCTTATGACACTGGTCGCTATAGTTTGCTCTCTGTTATACATCATTCTAACCGCACTCATCAATTTATTTACCATTTATTTAAGCCAGTAAGTACGTGCAAGTAAGGGAAAACACACAAATGACATTTACTCTGGTACTGTGCTTGAGTACAACGTTAAAATGACTATATACTATAAATGTTGCACTTTCTACTCCACCACATTTATCTGACAGCTGGAGTTACTAGTTACTAGTTACTAGTATGTGACGCATTGTTCTCTTATCAGGTCATTTTAGACTAGAATTGAGTCCTTAAAGTTTCATTTTCCAGTTCAAATTAAAGTGTTTTAATCTTTTTCATAATTCCAGTGCCGGTTAATTCCAGTTATAAAAGTACATTTAGCAGATAATACTTGTGCACTTTTACTCGTGGTGGAGTACATTTACGCTGATGTATTACCACTTTTACTTAAGTAAAACGATCTTATACCAATACCTGTTCCACCTCTGACACGGGCACACAAACGCACAAAAACAGCCCGAAAGGTGATAAGACATCTGCTGACTCATCCCTCAGCTGACCACCTGACTGCCGCCTTCACTTCACACTCTAATTGGTGAACCTCCCCCTGGCCCTTTATTCACCCCCACTCTGCCCCCCCCCCCCTCGCCCAAAGCATTTCGTTTCCAAAAAGAAAAGGAAGGGGGGTGCTGATGAAAGTGTAGCAGACATACCCCTCCGCCTTCCGCCTCAACCGCTATCGCCCAATCAAATCCCCCTTTCAACCTCCGCTCGATGAGGAGGAGATAGGAGTTAAGGTGACCTCGTTCTGAATGAGGCCGGCGAGGCTGTATAATTGGATACACGCTGATGTGAGATTGAGTTTATCCCAGGTAAAAAAAAAAGAAAAAGAGAAACAGGCTCCGACTGACCCGCTTTCCCAGAGTCTCTGCTCTGAGATGGATGTTTGTGAAGGCGAGTAATCGCTTCACGGAGGCCCGAGATGGGCCTCAGAGACGACAATCAGTTTACACTGCAGCTCCCGCGGTTACCGCCACCGCCACGAGGTAAACACGCCAGAGGTCGCCTTCAGCTACCTTTGACTCCCGAGAAGGATGCGTCCGAAGGGAAGGGCACAGCTGTCCTGCACCATCAGGCCAAATCTTTAACGTGTCTCATACTTTGGTTTATGACCTGCAAAACTGATGTCACAGCTTTTCTGTGTTTTAGCATGACTGCAGACTCTTGGTCTCGTTCACATATTGAGCCACAAATGTTATCTTTTAATCTAATTTTCAGTAGTTTTCTTTGGCTTTACGATCTAATGATTTCATAGTCGGTGCCGTGTTTTCCGGAGCATCTCTGCAGTTCCTTCGTCCCGTCTATAAGACCTCTCTTGAAGAGTGCTACATGAATAAAGTTTACTTACTCACTAAACAGGAAGAGGGAATAGGGAATTAAACTGTGCTCTGAATCTTTGATTACAGGGAATTACAGATAAAACAACCTGTCCTCGTTTGATTATTCTCGAGCATTTAAAATGCTCCCTTTAATGATATCCTGAAATGTCCTAAAGTTGGTGCTGCTGCTCAGCAACATGCTCTCTGATGTAGCTTTAATCATCATGGCGGCCCGCAGCTTCTTTGTCTTTGAAGCCAGTTTGAAATGAATTCGGGGGGATCATTGCAGTAGAGAGCAGATCAAACGCACACCTCAGCGACTCTAAAGATAGCGAAGTGCAACAGGTAAGTCCGGAGACAAAAGCACGAGGAACAGCCGCCGGGGCGGAACAGGAGCGTGGCAACGAAGCACAGCCGCACAAACACGGGCGGAAACAGGATGAATCAGCCGAGGACAAAGGAAAGGAACCGGTATATATAGAAAAGGGACTAACGAGGGAATCAGGGCCAGGTGAGCGCTGGAACACAGGTGAACGCTCTACAAATCAAACAGAGCGTAGACTGTGATGTTACACACCGATGGTTGTACCACTACTTAAAGGCCAATTCCGGTATTTTTAAACATGTGACCTACTTTTTTTTTTGGGACATATTGTGGGGTCTAAATTAATGATGGGTACAAAAAGGTTTGGATTTGGCCTGATCCAAGAACCGTGGCTGGATGTCCTACACGAAGGTACCAGCTCTGTGCCGACTACGCCTCACAAGCCGACGGCGGGATTCATTTCTCTTTCATGCAGTTCAGCAACATGCTGGGTGTGTCTGTTATTGACATTCCTGACACCGACGGTCTCTCTCTTTGCGTTCTCTCCTGTCCGGACACGCTTACACGCATCGCAGGGAAAAGGACAGCGAGCGGTGATTCAGCATGCGGCCTGACGTGGCCTCTCGGGCCACTGTCGGCAAACCTGGACACGTCTCTCCAAAGACGTGGACGCCGCGTGGTGGGATCTCGCCGTGAAGCCGCCGCACGCTTCTGCCACTTTGGTAAAGATAACACCGGGCCAAGCAGCTCCCTCTGTGAAGGACAGCGCCAGGAGCGTTATCAGCATTTGACTGAAAAGCTGCAAATCCACACAGTTTCTGTCTCTCACCAGCCGGCTGTATCTCCCCCTGCAGACACACACTTCCTCCACGCTTCCGTGCACAAACCCTCTCTTTATTTTTCACTCATTCGCACTCACTTTGTCTGTGCACTTTCTCAGCCAAATACCCCCCCCCACCCGCTCTCATCTCTCCTCCTGTCTTTCCCTCGCATTTTTCTCACTTTCTGATCCCTCTGTCGTCTGTCTTGCTCCCTCTGCCTAATTAATTCCCTCCCGTCATCTCTCTCAGCGGTGTCTCACTGATTCAGTTGGCGGTGCGCACACTGCACGTTGGACACTATTCGACGGAGTTGGTAGTGGTTACATGTGCAGTGTATGAAATGAATATATAGGAGGCTGTATTAACATCTCTGTCGCAGCCAGGAAATGATGCAGGAATTGAATTTTGAGGCCGACCGCTTCTTATTTCAGAAGGCTGACCTTCAGTTCTATTGCTAAGTGGAGATGGATGAATATATTAAATATTGTGTCTACAGAAAAAGCCCACACACACACTCATGGCTACCAGACTGTGTCCCCTTCTGCAGAGGTTTTTGGATATTGCTGCACAGCCTCATGCAGCATCCAGAGGTCTAATGAACTTGTTATGAAACGATTTCCAGGGAGAGATTTCATGCATTTTGAGATGAACCAAACCATGACAGCAAATGTGTGCACTTTCACACCTGGATGGCGGCCCTGCCCATCGGCTCCATCTCCTCCCCACCGCCGACTCCAATTCAGCTCCACTAATCCATGATGGAGGCGCAGCGGGGTCTCCAGAAATCAGTGGCTGGGTCAGATATTTCCTATCCATGAGGGATTATCTGAGCCTGCCTTGGGAAAGTAGGAAAAGAAACTCCATATCTTGTGTTAACAGGCGCCCCCAAAGAAAGCAGAATGGGAGATCAAGTTTTTCCTCGCTGTTGAGGTTTATTCATCGCCGTTAAAGGGATAAGCTAATTTTATGGGAAAAGCGTTAAATTTAGGGAGGTTGCCTTGACAATCAGCTTCTCTTTTAAAGCTTTACATCAGACCAGTGGCAGAGAGAAGCCTCACTTATTTCATTAGTTTGTGAAACGTGTGTGTTGAAGTATCGATGCTGGCAACGATTGTTCACAGCGGGAATCTATCAAAAAAAAAAATGGGAATGGAGTGTACAGTAGAAGTCTGGGAAGCGTTGTCAGTGCAAGTCTCTTAGCAGACCACATGGTAGGAGCTTTCAAGCCATCTGTGCTTCACTTTCATCATCTTCCGTGGAAATGTACCAGGGCTTATCACAGGAGAAGCACAAAGAGAGCTCGGCTGACTTATCTTCATACACAGGAATCTTAGAAACAACTGTGAAACCTGATATACTTTTAGACTGTTTTTCTCTCATCAAACGTCAACGACTAACTTCAATGATTTCTTCTTCTAAGCCTTCAACGTGTCCCTTAGACCCCGTCCCAACTAGGCTGCTATACCCTTAGTTAGAAATAATTGACTAGATATGCTTAATCTGTCCAGTCAGGATTTAGAGTGCAGCGTAGCACAGAGACAAATTACAAAAAGACAGTTGCAAATTACCTAATTGCATCAGATAAAGGACTTGTCTCTGTACTTGTCTTATTAGATCTTAATGCTGCATTGCCGCTTTTCACCTACGCAACATTGCAAAAATCAGGAACATCCTGCCTCAAAAAGATGCAGAAAAACTAGTCCGTGCATTTGTTACGTCTAGGCCGGACTACTGCAACTCCCTATCGTCAGGCTATTATCATGTTTCTCCCATATTAGCTTCTCTACACCGGCTCCCTGTAAAATCCTTCTCCTCAGCTATAAAGCCCTTAATGGTCAGGCACCATCATATCTTAAAGAGATCATAGTACTTCCCATGATGCACTGAGCTCCTCTCCCTCTCCATCTGTATGCATGTCTGCTCGAGGTTTCTGCCCGTATTAAGGGAGTTTTGGTGGGAACTGTTAAGTCTCTGTAACTATAAAGAGTCGGTCTA
Organism: Gadopsis bispinosus; assembly: GCA_036024995.1. Lineage (NCBI taxonomy): Eukaryota > Metazoa > Chordata > Actinopteri > Centrarchiformes > Percichthyidae > Gadopsis > Gadopsis bispinosus. The sequence continues at coordinate 7,218 of JAVQJV010020737.1, read as the reverse complement.
GACCTGCTCTATATGAAACACTGGCTAAAGGGCCATTTCATGGTCCAACTCCTACCATGTTCTTGCTAATTCTGCTTCTGTCGGACTTCACTTGCATTCGCTAACAAATAAAATCCACACTGTACGCTGCACCTTGTTTGCACATACAGTATATATGGCGGTAAGTAAGTAAGTAACCACAGGAGTCCTCAAAATTTTAACCATCTCAAACATGAGAATAACATTTCCGATCTCTTTTGTCGTGGCTGAAGGCTGACGGCAGATCTTCAGTCCGTGACCCAGCATCACTTTTCCTGTAAGTAAGTAAATTAAATTTTGTTTCTAAAAACCCTGGGTTACAAACTGCTTTACAAAAGGATAAAAACATTAGAACAGGGGACATAGCACAAGAAATACAAAAACTGGCCTCACAAATCGAAAGAGTGCACATGACTCAGGCACAAAAACACAAAAGATAGGTCTTCAGCTGTGACTTAAAGCACCCAAGAGGGTTTGCTGGCCTAACTCCCAGAGGGAGACTGTGCCTGGGACCTGGGACCTGGATCTCAGGGCCCGGGACCATGAATGCACACTGTCCCCACATGTTTTTCAATCTTGAACGAGGTACAACTAGCAGGCTTAGTTCAGAGGACATGAGGGGCCTAGCAGAGGTATTAAAGGCATTAAAGGTTCACTAATATTCTCTGGAGTAAGACTATTCAAAGCCTTATAGATGAGGAGGAGGGTCTTAAATTAAATGCTAAATTTAATCAGCCAGTGTAGTGACAAACTCATTTTACTATAGATTCAAGTGTTAACAACAAAGTGCTTAAAATTTGCTCATTAAGTCTCTCAAATGTACAAGCTCATGTGCCTGGACTATAAACCGTTTTCTCCTTGTGGTCTAAATTTAAGCTTTTTCCACACTGATAGTTAGTTATGTTACGTTCAGCCAAGGAAAGTAAAAAATACCCGGAATTAAACTCCGACCTGAGTACATGAAGTGAAGCGTGTCCTCAAAAAGATGAAGTGCATGACCTCCTAGGAACAGTGCTGCGCTGCGCATCACTGTCAAAGCTGCAGCACGCAGACAGAGATTTTCTCCAACATGTTCAGTGCAACAGACAAGAACCCCAGAGTCGATGCCAAGAAATCATTTGTTTGTATCACTCACGTGTCCTCGCAGGCGGTTGGCTCAGACAAAGACATGATAACGCAAGGCAAGTTTATTCTCAAAGCAAGATGTTTTCGCTTTACATACCGCTTAACTTCGTCTAAAATATGAATAGCAGTGTAGGAAGAGAAAAGCAGCGAACTCTGGCTTTTCCTGACTCAGACCCTGTTGCGTCTCAGTATTATCAGCTATGAAACATGCAGAAGAGACGGTGAAAGGAGTAGCTGCAGCCTCACAGGTAGATGTGTGTGTGTGTGTTTATCTGCTCTGCAGAACCCCACCTCTTTTCTCCACCACGTTACATAACCAGGATTAGCTCATTTCTCCACCCTGCACGTTATTGTTTTCTAACCCTCACTACCCTGTAATCCATTTCTGCAAATGCACGCTGAAGCCCCTGGTAGCCACATCCAGTAGGTGTTTCTGGCAGCTAGGCCTGCAGAGGAACACAACGTTCCTTCGTGCCCTCCGAGGCGCCCCCGCTGCATGTGTTTGCGACCTCTCTCTTCCTGGATTGGGTCGCGATTGGCATTCTCCCCCCCTCCCCCCGTGGTGTTTGTTTTGGTGAAACGCCCTGTGTACAGGACCGTCCCTCTGCAAACGCCATGCTGATTACCTCTGGGTGGGGCAGCGGCACTGCCACGAAGTCAGCCCAGGAAAACAACCCGGTGCTCTGTTGTTGACAGTCTGCGTCTCGTCTGAGCAGATCTGAGCAACACGTCAATGTTGTGGGTGATTTCTTCCAACAGCAGCAGCTGAACGTGTCTCTTTATCTGTGGGCAGATCCTTTATGGTCTGAAAACAGGTATAATTAGGGGTCCGTCGTGCCCTGGTGCTTTTTCAGCATTCACCCCAGACCGCGGGCTTTCTACAAACTTAACAAAGTGCTTTGAGTTGCAAAAATCAAGAACCATGAAAAAAGCATTGTTCATGCTTCGGTTGCTAAGAGTGCAAACAAACACAACATCTTCAACATAATCTGGGTTTCTCTCACAATGCATCTGCCATGGCAGTCTGGTACTATAAGGTGAGAAGGGTTTAGAATGGGGCACCTTTTGAGGAGCTGATCCGGAGAAGCTTGTGCACTCACGCACACCACACGTCTGCGTGTAACAAGAAACAGAAATGCCAGCGGCGACCTCAGCATCACCCTCTGATGTAACCCCGCGCCATTAAATCCTCACTTTCTTTCACGTTCCGTTAAAAGCCGGGCCGTTCGGTCTTCTCTGGGTTCGCTGCCGCTCCCTGCGAGGTGACACTTTATGAACACGGGTCATTTGTCAAGTGAAAGATATTAAAGTGTAAAAGCCCCAGGTATTAAGGCCGCAGAGCACGGGGCTGATGTATCTACCATCACCTCGGCGGCGGAGAAATGCTGAGCCTGCAGCGAGCGGCGCTCAGGCTGGTTCTCTGCCTCGCCGGTGTGATGGACCTGTTTTACAGCTCGGCTCTCCGCGCAGCTAACAAGTGGACACGCCGAACTGTGCGGCTTCTGCTCCCCCCCGGGCTCAGCCATTACAGCGCACGGTGCCTGGAGACCTTACACCATATATACACGGACTCAGCATCCGGCGAGGCCACGCTCCATTTTTGTTTGCGTCACAGAGGACGGGGCCGAGAGGCCACTGCTCCCGAAGCAAAGAGCTGCATGATAGTGTGAATCATCCCAACAAGGGAGGAGACACACCCTTGACATTTCTGCGTGGGGCTCACGAGCAGCCGTGCATCACCGGCTTTTTCAATTTGACCTTCTCAGAAAACACTTGTTGTGAATGTTTTGAAAATAATAACGGTCTGGAACGAGACGTGGTTTTTGATTCCTCATTTCCCTCTCGTGTTAAACTGACAGCGGCCTCATCCACAGGGGAAACGTGTCCCTTTTTTCGTTCTTTTTCGATTCGTTTGTTGGTCAGGGACGATGATTATTGATCAACAGGAGAAAAGAAACAGTACAGGAGCTAGCTAACAGTTAGCATGCACAGTACAGTGCACATGTGTTGTACGTTGGCTTTATGAACCAGGTGTTTTTGCAGTTATTTGTGTGCAGCTGAAGGACGACACTGGTACCTTTCACTGCCTCACAACCCTTTTTTAAACGACGAGTGCCTGATTAAGACACGTCCCTGTGAAGTTTTTGTTTTTGATGTAAACGACGAAAAAACATAAAATTACGAGGGGGTCGAGATGACTTTTCTACGAGCTGATTGGCTGTTCAAACAGCTGAAACCAGCCGCTGGCGTCTTGTCACGCTGACGCGGCGCCATTAGCCAGCTTGAGTCGAGCTGAGGCGGGCCGCTTTTGTCTGGTTGCTAATCTTCAGCCTCAGCTGGCCTTTACTGTGTGTTCGTCACTTATGACCGACTTGCTTTGTGTTGCCGCGACAGCGAGCGAACCAACCAGTGCTGTTAGCGTGATAGCTGGCTTCTTCTTCCATGGTGCTAATCACAGCGGCTCTTGGAAGAAGACTAGGCGCGCGTCCGTGCACTCCTCGCCTCGTAGCTCCGGTGTAAACGTAGTCAGCGCTGCCTTAAAAGCAGGAACGCAATCAACGTCGTCTCTTCAGTGTTGGCTGCTGGCTGATCTACATCTCCAATAACCGCAGCGCAGCCGCGACCTTCAGTGTGTCATTGCTTAATGGAGTGCGCACATCTGTGAGCGTTAGGAGGCCCTGGTGGAAATCAAACCGCCGACCCTGCCAATGATAGTGCCACTGAGCCACACGGGACCACCTCTGCTGGAAAATGACCACACACACCTTTTACTGCACTCCTTTCTGTCCCCTCTGTACATCTTACTAAATGTGCCAGTTCTGCAGTGATCCACCATACAGATAGATCTATTAACAATATATGTAAGTATTCCATATATATGTACTGTCTGCAGGGTATTCAAAAGTAATAAAAGGTATTAAATCAGTTTGGCAAAGATTAAGACCCTTGAAAAGTATTAAAATGTCTTAATTGGCATTTTACGAGGTATTATTTTTTGGAACATAGATTCAGACAGACGGCCTATGATTTAATATCATTTATGGCCAATGTTGTATTTAGGCCAAATAGAAATGTTTGTTAATGAAAATAGAGCGTGTGAGTATGTGACTATTGTTACTTTTAATTAACCTTGCCTTTGGGTCAGTCGCTACTTTACTCTGAATTAGGTCAAACTAAGACTGTTTAACAATGGCAAAATAAACGCACAGGTATATTTCTGTAAATGTCAAGTGTGTCGCTGATAACCAGGTACAGCTTGTGGCATTGCGGTCTTAAAATATGTTTAAAAAGCCTTAAAAGGTGTGGAATTTAACTTCAGGATTCCTGCGTACACTGTGCGTCTGCTAAACCTTCGGCATGTACACTGGAGAGGACACAGTTGCATTTGTCAGGTGACCAATGGGCTAACCTGCCAAAAAAGTCAGTGTGGTCCACCGAGTGACTGATGCCGCCCTCCTCCCTCTCAGTCCAGAGTGGCCAGCCGTGGCCGGCCCCTAATTGGACGTCTGGATGACAGAAGGGATCCTTCAATGACGCATCCATCACGTCCTTCAGGAGCCGCAGAGAGCAGACGGCGCTGTCAGGACGCCGAGCGGCTGTTTGTCTTCGGCTGAAGGAGGACCGAGGAGCCGATAATGTAGACGCACACGTGGTTTCACACAAGGCTCTTCGCAAATGCATTCTGACAGCACAGATGCGGCATCGTAGTGCTGCAGATGTGCGAGATGTGTGGAGCTTATTTTACCTCTTTTGTGCACTGTTGAGTAGGTAGAAGGCAACATAATCATTCAATTTGAGTCGTGTTTTGGGGAAAAAGGAGCAGAAAGCGCTCGAGGAAGCTCTTCCTCAAAGTAACTCTGTGTCCCGATACCACTTAGTCACCTCCGAGACGTCTGTCGATGATGAGCATTCCTGAACACTTGAACCCGCGTGGCACGCGGCTCCGCTGTTCTCCAGCAACAACGGCAAAAAGACACGAACGGCTCGACAACTCAACAGAATCACTCCAAACAGTTAGGGAGGCAGAATGGATGCTCTTAACCTCCCACAGCTTTTATAGGCATCTCAAGCAGCTGCGCACACCCACACACACACACAGAGGGAAGTGTCACGAAAACGTTTGAGCCTTCTGTACATGTGTAAATACGCGCGAGCAAACGCATGCAAATAAAAGTATGTAAGCGTTATCAGCAAGCTGTGCTTAAAGTATCGAACGTGCTCATTCTGCAGGACAATGGTCCCTGTCAGTGTCTTCCTGCGGCATTAACGCGGAGCTGATTTTAGCTCTGGCTAGTTTAATCTACAGCAATGCATCATATTCATAAAAGTGTGTGGGTCTCCGTGTGTCCGTTTCAAACAATGCACAAACGCAGGCCCTTTACGTCCCTTTGAAGACGTGGGCTTTCCGTGCAGATGTTGGCCACGGAGGATGCAAAGCAAATCTGAGGCAAGGCGAGCAGTTGTTGGCCTGTTGCGAGACCCTGAAAATCCCACAAACATCGACTCCCTCACATGAAGCAACGGACAGAAACATACACTCCTCACCCCAGTATTTACCGCCCCTCCAGCCAGGAAAGCTATTATTGCTGCATATGCCATTACATGTTTCATTTGGAACAATGTCGGGAAAATTGGGTTCATTACCTGGTCTCAAAGGCCTGCTGAACACTGCGTAAACTCTAATGGTCTGGCCCGTGATTCATTGTTTATTCAATACATTTGTGATTTCTTTTCCCCCTTGGGGAGCAACATTACGTATTATCGGTCAATAATGGGGTTCACACTCGCCTTCACAGCTTGACAAGCAACACTACGACTCTAATAATGTCCTTTGTCCTTGGACTATTCATTCAATATGAAGTGGGAACATCATTTTTCTTTCACAATCAAACCAATCAGCCATTTGTGTTTTCATGTTTTCAGCTGACACAATCAGAAACAGAAGTTATGCTAGCAGCTCTGGGAGGCTGCACGCAGGCACAGTGGCATTTCAGCGTGCAAACATGCTCACACCGACGATGCTAGCAGGCTGGTGTGTAGCAGGTGTAATCGTTGCCATCCTTTAACTTAGCCGCCCTCTGGCGTGATGAACGCACACTCAGGGTTAAGGCTGTGCTCACTCAGGACAGGTTTCTGTGATGCGATGAAGATATTTGTAGCCGTGTTGAACGGCCACCACACTGGGAGTCCCGAGGGAACTGGACATCGTTTAAATGTGGGGGTGACAGCCACCGTCTCCCCGGGAAGACATTCAAAGTGTTGCACGTGAAAGGTGACAGAGAGAAGTTCATAAGTTTTGCTTGTATACGTCATCCAGATTTATGTCAAGGGTCCCGAAAGGGCTAAAGTCTATTGAAATATGCAACACCGACCAACCGAAAAGAGTTGGTCTCCAGAACACTATAAAAGCTGTATGGTTGTATTTTCTCTTCGAGATAGCTGATGACTTCTGATCGTCTGTCTCCTGTTGTACTGGACCATCTTTGTCAAGTCTTTCCTGCATTTTTCCTCAACTTGAAGAGTAGAGACAGTTTTCCACAACACGACCAGCCTTATTGAGATAAGCTGCAGGTTAAACAGAAGGCTAAAGTCCACCATCAGAAAGGTCACAGGTTTGATCCCCCCAGAAACCACCGGTGACATCCGCCTTAACATTCACTTTTAGATAAGACTGGTAAAGGTCTTATGCAAATATGCGATGACAGCAGCACGTTCAATGAATTATGTGCAAATCGGAGATGAAACTGGTCAAAGGGAAGATGAAGCCGTGTCCAGACTGCAGGTGGTTTCGTTCTCATTCCTCCAAACTGTTCAATACTGACACTGTACGGAGTTAATTAAGACTGAGCTTCATCCGATGAAGAGTCCACTTTTTCCTATCATCTCTGCATTATGCTTTTGTCAATGTGAATAAAAATAAACCCTGGTTCAATATTTAGTCGCCTGGTGGATTGTATACTTAATGTAGAAATAGTTCCACCTACTGGAAAAACACAATTACTACATCTTTCCCCACAATTGCACTCCCCAAACATCAACTGCAGGTACAAGAAGAGTGGGTTTCTTTAAAAGCAA
>JAVQJV010020729.1:0-27901 GCA_036024995.1 Gadopsis bispinosus | reverse complement strand
TTAAGAATTTTCATGTTCTTTCTGGATAGCACTCTATCCCTTCAGGTTTTAATGTACTCAGCAGTCGGCAGGACTGTTCTTGTACCTTTAATGAGAGTCATGAATAGAGATTGGTTCTGGTTATTACATGTAAATATTCCACTGGGCATGCTGTTATATTAATGGAGGCAATGTCGGCAGAGCAAAAAGCATAAATGGACATTTTTCCCCTTTTGAGGAGGAAGTGTCTTGTTTATGCGAGCAATTAGGTTTTGCCTCAGAGATGCAGACTATAATGTCCATACCCAGGAAACTATTTGCCAATAAAAATGCTGCTTTTGTTGATAGGCATAATTGTATGTTTTTACTGCAGCTTGTGATTTTTTTTCAATTGTGTTTTAAACTTTTTTGATATGGTTGAATAAATAAAACGTTGACTCCATTATCGTTTTTATGTACGTGTGTTCTTATTTATTTTGGTTAGAGATTGCATCACCAAAGGGAGCGCTTAAGGGGTTAAATCGGGTACCGTAGCTGCTCGTGCGTCCTCCTCCCTCCCCTTAGAAGAGACGAGGAGCGTCTTTCACCTGGAGACCGTCCGACCAGAGAGGGAGCAGATGGAGTACATTTGATCACACTCATTTCATTTTCTGTCAAGTCCCGCGTGGCTCATGATGTGAGGACAGCAGTTATCTGAGTGGGACATGCATGACCTGGATGGCTCTTGGTCGTCTCTGCAGGTGGCTGCAGCGGCCAACGCGAGCTGGCCGGCGGGTGCAGGGCTCGGTGTGTCCGGGCGGACCCAGCTGGTGTTGGAGATCCTCATGGTGCTGATGTGTTTGGGCGCTGTGACAGGTACATAAACATACTTATTTATTTATTTTGAAAGCATGGACAAAACTTCTAACTTGTTGTAATAGTAATTGATGTTCTTTTCTACTAATTGAAACGCATTGTCCCTTGTAGATGTTTCATTAAGAAGCTTATTTTGACACTTAACAAAAGCACATCAAGTGTATATTATATTTCCTTGCTCAGTGATATCACACATGATTAACATTGTGACCTACTAAATTTTGCACAAATGGAAAATTATTTGTTTTAAAAATGGCCCCATTTATAAATGGTGTATTCATCTAATGGCTTTGGTGGTTTATAAATCATTTACTAACTCAGTATAGATCAGTCATCCATTAAAATGTACAATTTTCGTGTTGCCATGTTGTGAAATATTGCCGTGGCTGGTGTTTATCCTCCTCCAGCATGACATTTGTGCTGCAGTGTTTTGGTTTGGTTTTTTTGGTTTTTTTTTAGCTCTTTAGTTCATCAAAAGACCTCCAATGCACCATTTGACCTCTGACCATCTGGAAATGAGCTGCAACATCTGGACCACAATGTTTTCATTAACAACCTATTAACATATACCTGCAAACCTAAATGTAAAAACTTTATTCAAAATTGACACTTCAAATACAACATGGTTTATTTGAAAGTTAAACACATTTCACATTGTTAATGACTTGCTAACATTTATGAGCAATTGGAAAGTCAGAAACGCGTGACCTTTTATAATTGACTTTATTACCATTTGAAACTGCCAAACTGATGGCTTATTAAAACGTTAGAGCCATGAACCTTTGATTGTTCGACAAAACCGGCAGGCTGAAAAGACGGCCATTAAATTATAAAATATCATTTTTCAATGCTTTGAGCACCACCAACAAAATCCCATCCACCTGTATTATCAGAAATATCAGATTTCAATACCTTAAAGAAATCCATATTGTCTGCATTGTATCGTAAACTGACCCTTCACATCTAATTAGATTAATTTAACAAAAGTATATTGTATGGTACAATATCACCAAATCTCAGAATGACAACTATTTTTATGCGTGTTTCTGTGCTATTCAGAACTATTTAGATCTTATTCAGACTGTCCAGAATGCAGTAATTAAATCACCGGTTGTCTAAATCACTGTGTTGATCTTTGTCTCTTTTGCTGGGTTACAGATGGAAAAGGTGATTGCGTGGTCTAGCATCCAACCAGTCTGACCTCTGTGTCATTGTGTGTGTTGTATTTCTGTGCAGGTAATATTCTTGTCATTGTTATTGTGGCTGCCACCAAGACTTTCCACTCGGTGACGTCGGTGCTGATCATGAACCTGGCCATCAGTGACCTCCTGGTGGGCGTCGGAGTGATGCCCTTTGTTGCTTTGTCCATCATGAACCGTGGATGGGTGGATTGTACTGTACGTCACCTCTCATCAGTACTGTAAAATGCTTCACAGTAATGTAACATTACAGCATTAGTGTCTGACATGACCTTAAGCTGACCTCTTATGTCACAGCACCTGTTTTTCATTGATCCAGTGAGTGTGCATGTGATGAGATTCTGTCTTTCTCCTGTCTGACAGGACCTCTGTTTGTACGTGGGTTACACCTCCTCTGTGTACTGTACAGCTTCTGTACTGACATTAGCTGCTATTGCCCTCGACCGCTACCACTCCATCATGGACTGCCTGCGCTACAGCTCCCGCTGCACCCTGTGGAGGATCTGTTCTGTGGTCCTGTGGATCTGGCTGCAGGCTCTGGCCACCAGTTGCCCTCCCCTGCTGGGCTGGAGCTCCATCAGCTATGTGGCTCCCATGTACAGCTGTGCAGTCAACTGGGCCAGCAGTCCCAGCTACACGGCTTTCATGGCTGCCCTCTCCTACCTCATACCGGCAGTGGTCATCCTCTTCTGCTACGTGAACATCGTCAAGGTGGCCCGCAGCCATGCCAGAAGGATTCATACATTGGAGGACGCTGTCCAGCGCAGCAGGAACCCAAGCTCTGCCTTCGCTTCTGGTGACCCATCTCAGCAGCGCTCTGGGAGCCTCCACAGCCCTTCGAAGCTGATCTATCATGTAAGTGGGCAGTTTGTATCTGAGGTCAGCAGAGAACAGGGGGGTTATATCAGCCCTGCTCTCCCCGATTCTGCTACACAGCAGAATAACTCCACATACAGACGTTTGTTCTCCTTCCTGGCTCAGAACGCCTCACAGTCACCACTGCAGAACTCCCAGCAGCACCTTAACCACCATGGAGTGGTGCGTCTCTTCTTGGTCATCTCAGCCTTCTTCCTCTGCTGGACACCTTACATAGGTGTGGCCCTGGTTCAGGCCACAGAGACTGCAATCTCGGGCCAAGCCAGCCTCATCCCACCCTCTGCTGTTACCTTTTCGTACTGGCTGGTGTTGCTGAACTCTGACATCAATCCACTGCTCTACGCTCTGCTTAGCAAGCGTTTCCAGGGCGCTCTTCAGGGACTGAGGCAAAAAATAAGAGCACGTCTGGGGAGTGTGGTGGGCAGGGGAGGGCAGGTCAGGGCAGAGGGTGATGACTGCAGGAGCAGCGACGCCTTCACTCTGACCCGTGGTCTGCCTTCCAGCTCTGAGACTTCAACCTGTGATGACTCCAAGTATTCCTCCTCCATTTTTACTGTTAGCACTGACTTCAAACATCATTCTGAGGATCTATGCAAAGTGTGTCACCGTGGAAATACCACCCCGTGCTGCTCCGTGTGGCAAGGTGCTGATGGCGACAGGAGGGCGGACTGCCTGCAGGTCCCCTCTCGGCTACAAGAGGGCAGGAGATTACCTTTCTCTGCTCTGACCAATGAGCGTCAGGCCACTTTCTTCTACGGCCAGATAACCGTGAGGGTAGAGCATGATGACTCTTAGGCTCATTTCTGCAGATCCTGTTGCAGAACAATTCTCACCTGCGGCATTTAGACTACGGCTACAGCTAACAATTATTTCCATTACTGATTCATCTGTGGGCTCTTTTCTCATTAAGTGATTAATCATTTGGTCCCTAAAATGTCCATCACCCCCAGGCCGGGGTTGGCATATTCATTGTGCTTGTTTTGTACAAAACCCAAATATATTTACTTTAATATTGTAGAAGACCAGCAAATATCCACATTTGAGAGGATGGAATCAGTGAATTTTGAAGATAGTTTATTAAAGTTCTATCCATCACCTAACTGATTAATCAATCATTTCAGCTTTTTTCTTATGTTGTCCAACCAACAGTCTAAAATGTTCAGTTTGCTCTCATTTAAGACAAATAAAAGCAGCAAATCCTCACATTTGAGAAGCTGGAAACGGCAAACATTTGCCTTTTTGCTTGAAATATGACAAATATGACTAGACTATCAATTTTGTATTGATCAATTAATCAATAATTTCAGCTCAAGCTCAGATCACTACATTTTTTTTTGTCATGTTGCCTGTGGCCATTTCCAGTGATCAGTAATTGCAACGCTGAGGAGAAAACAAACCCGGACAAATGTATTGAAAACAAGTCTTTTATATAGTACATGTGATTACACTTGAAGACACCCAACAGTAGATCTAATAAACCCAATGTTTATTCACGCTCTAAATATTTCATCCTCAAATGTGATAATCATATGTCTCGGTGTAAAAAATCATCATTCCTTACAAAGGTTTACATTTATGTCTAGCAATAATTCCAGAGGAATACAATATTATTATTTATTGTCATAAAGAATGACAATGGGAAACAGTGCTATTGTACTCTATTGCAAAACAAAGAAAAGGCAGTGAAGTGGACCTGTCAGCTGAATCAGCTCATACAGTATGTGCATGCTCGTCCTGCAGATGTCAGTCACTGTCCCTTCGAGGTTAGTAAGCAACCAAATGCAAAAGTATAAAAAGTCCTGTATGATGAGTGAAGAGTTTGTTCCAAAAAAATGCAACTTGGTCAGATGAGTACAAGAAGGATAGTATTAAAGAGTCTCTCTGCAGCAGTCTGCGGTGGCACTGTAAAAAACAGATAGCAGGTAGCGAGCATGTGTGGTTGAGTGATGTTCATACATTCACAACAAGGCAGAGTTCCCACCAGCCACTTTGCAAGGCGCGTACCTCATTTGCTCTCAGGTTCATCTCGGTTGTTAACGTGCCCCAGAAATGAAGATCAATGAAAACACATACAGTAAGTCTTTTTTTTTTTTGGACAAAGAGCAGAGGTGGACAAATGCGATGCCATTCTCATGTGTCAACACACCTCTCCTCAAGCCACAGTGAGACCGTTTTCATCTAGTGTCCGTTATTTTACTTCGGGAGGGGAACTAACAATTTAACTGATAATTACTGCAGACTAGTTTGTGTGAATATAAAGTTAAATGTTAGAGGAATCCATAGGGAGGCTCAGGGATAACTATGGTTGATGTTTAGAGTTCTTAAAGGGGTATTTCCAAGATTTCATGAAGGCTGTCTATCTTATTATATAGTAAGTTGTTAGTGCTTTAAGTCCATCCAAAGATTGGGATACCTGAAACATCAATTGTGAATGTGGGCTATGTAATAGTTTGAACAGCTAATGGACACTGGGGGAAAAACAAAAATCACATTTAATATTGTCTGAATGACAATACATGTAAATATACTGCATGTATTACCTGTATTGCTTGGTTAATAAAATGCTAAAACTGTTTGCTGCCAGTGCCTCGGCAACAGAAAAAAGTGAGGCAAGTTCTTTAGGGATGGACTGAAAGCACTCAAACTTCTTGACAAATCAAATGCCAACCATCTCATGTGTTGCAGTCTTTTGCAGTAGAGATACTGGTTTTAGATCTCTCGTGAGTAAACTGGGGGCCTGAGCAGTGGGAGTTTAGCCCCCAGGAAACCACAAAACCACAGGGGGCCAATCAGTGTGGTCAAAAAGGACCTTACTTCCTCCTCTCAGGATGAACAGAGTGAGGCATTGTGAATGCTTCTTCAGCTCAGATTGATCCTCAGATGTCCAGACAGGTCCCTTCACACCAGATGAGCCCATTGGGTCCATAGCTCCAGGACATCCAAGGTGTGAAACACAGCTATGTACAGTGCATGAAAGGCAGGTACTTGTCATTAAGCCTACACCCGAGGGACGCCACTGTGGGCCTCCCTTTTGTTTTCAGGCATTCAGCATTTTAGGCAGTCTTCTTTGGATCTTAAAGGTGTGTAAATGTGTACATGTTAAAGACAGCAAGTCCACAAGGTGTTAAGCCTGCCTTTGAAAACTCTTTTTTTATTTCTCAGAGCTGGAGAATATCAGGCAAGTTGGCAAGTCTTCCCAGGCGCAAGGATGTAATGAATGGAATGACTAAGAGGTACAGCAAAGTGAATACATGAGTCAATCAGTTATACCTGATAATCTTTTGGGGCTAAGAAGGATCACAATTGAGTCCATGCACCAACTCGAACAACTTCTGAGTGGAATGGACGCCAAATGAATGATACACAGTCTGTGCCTCCTGCACGACAGGGCAGGTCACTAGGCAGGTCAAATGTCCCGACATCAACACTAAGAGGTGTTTACATGTCTCCCTCCCTGTGTTTGTGTGTGTGTTTGCATGTTAATATTTCATGGAGTCAATGTGCAAATGTTGACATGGAGGTCCTGGCTCTCCCTCTCCAGTTGAGCCCTGTGGCGGTGCCTGCCTCTTCGCTGCCCTCTGCTGGCTCATCACGTTTGCGCAGCTTTGTGCTGAGCTGGATGATGCACTGGTCCCAGTCCTCTGGTAACAGCAGCATGAGGAAACCCAGGCAGATGATGAACACAGCGATGAGGCGCACTGTGTTGAAATGAATTTCACATGTGTAGAGGTCCACCACTGTAAAAGCATGAGGATGCATTAGCGTGAGCACATGAAGGAATTGTAAATATTGTAATTAACAAGCAGGATTTTATATTCATATAAATAATCAATATGCAAAGTATGTTTGTCACATAAAATTGCAAATCATACTATGAGACGGCACCCAATTTGAAATTTAAATTCTATTCATCATCAAATATGGATGATAACGTTTGGGAGGATTTCAGTGCCATCAAATTTTTAATGGTGACCGGATCTAAAAAGTTAGGATTGGGAGGAAAACCAAGAGACTTACTGGCATTTACAGGAACACTTAAGACAATGCCAAGGGAAATTAATGTTGGGTATGTTATCGCAATGCCAAAGTTCATCAGGACGTTGAAAGCTGTGGGATGAAGCAAAATCAGATGGTGTCAAACCACAAAACCTGCAAAATGATCTTCATGGGTTACAGAATCATTGCAGTATCAGGTGTATTGGCTCACATGCCATTGATCCATACCAAAAAGCAGGCCTGCAACCCCACAAAGGTAGGCCCAGGGGATGTCTGCAGGTGAGCCGATGTACTCCACATGTGTAAAATACAGGATGACCGGCACAAAGCTGATGAAAACAAAGTTGGCGCTTCCGACAAGGCTCAGAAAGAGTGCGGCCTCCCCAAATTTGGCACTTCCCAGGACCATCTTGAAAAGCACCTTGAGGATAAGAATGGAGCAGTGTCACGAATGAACAAAATCTGCCCCCTTAAGGAGCAGAGGGATATTGCAGAGGGCGCACATGCCAAGTGCGCGTCGTGTCTCTGGCACAGGGCCGCTGCTGTCTGTTTATCACATTACGCAGCACAGACAGCAGGGCAGAGGAGACCAGAGCCCCGTCAAAATATAGCTATCCATCCCGTAACCTCCTTGATCAGGACATCACAGCCTGAGGCCAGCAACCAAACACTCCCATATCACACTCTTCTGTCAGCTGAGCCTTGCATTTCATAATCTCCCCCTGTCTTCTGCCACCTGGTAACGTAAGTAGAATGGAGCTAGTCCAGGATTTCTTATATAAGACAAGACTATTCATGCATAGGTTTAGCTCTTTCTACTTTTTGTTGTTGTTCCACTACAAATGAAGGTGTCACTATTGGGGAGGTTTATGGAGGAACACAAGATTTGCAATAATGTTCTTTACAATTGAATAAAGGCACACAAATACCTTGTAAAGCGCCGACATCGAAGCGGAGGACACCACAAAAGTGATGCCGATGACTGAGTGGCTGTGGAAACCATCTGCGTAGGTCATCATTACAATGCCTGCTATGGCCAAGATAGCAGCTACGATCTGTAGAGAGAGAGCGAGAGAGAGAGAGGAGGAACATCAGAGAATGACGGATGGACGACATGCTGCTCGCAGTGTGGTGATAAAGACGCCGGAGCCTTTACTGCTGCGTAGGGTCACAGCGGGCACACATGGCCTCCACTTTGTTATTCACTGCCGAAATCACAAGCCTCGCAGGACAAGGCGTGTAATGGTATAATTAATATGTGGGTTTTATTTTAGAGTCACCAGACTGCTCATTCTGTGTCTACAAACATGAGCACGTACACACATGCTCCAAATAAAAATCTTGTCTCAGATTCACAGTGCAAGTGCTTCCAACCCAGGACAGGCAGCTTCTACAGTGTTGGCTTGATTGTCTGATATGGATTCCTGACATCACAGCTTCAAAACGCCACCAAACCATTCGTTTCAGCCCGCTCTCAATTTCTTCTTGAAGAATCAGGACCAAAATCATCCATTAGTCTATGCTTTATTACATTTAGAGCATTTGTGTCTGCTGGAAGTGTGAGTGTATGTGGTCACAACTGTGCGTGTGAGTGCGTTGGGCTGAAGAATAGCGATAGGGACGGGGCGCAGTCCAGCTGAGTGGATCAGCTCTGCATTAAGGAGGTGTCAGTAAGATAAATGAGCCGTGTGTTTTTGCTTGGCCAAAGCCCCAGGGCACCTGGGTTGACTGGGCTTTTTCTGCACTGCAGGCCTGTCAGTCACAGATACACCGGCTGTTTGTTTACAAGGTCGGCGACCCTGCATGTGTTGGTGTTTCAGGTTCTTGAGATATTTCAGCACAACGTGAGGGTCAGGGAGGGAAAGGGACTGGACACCTGAACATTGAGTAGCTTACGTAATTACAGTGTTATTACTGCAGCATGTGGCTGTGGATTAAGCTGACTCCTTAACTCCCTTTACAACTGTATGACCTTCTAACCTGTGTGGCCCATCCTGACTCTGACTGCTGCCACCAAACTGAGCCATTCAAACAGAGCCATCTTTTTTTTTTTTTTGCAATATCACTGAAACAAGGTCCCTGTTTAACAAAGATGACTTAGCATCCCGCTTCTTCTCTCTCCCCTCATTCACTTTCGTGACAAACTCCAAGATCCCCTGCATTGCTGCAGATATCCAAACACTGCAATCCCTACCGCCGAGAGAGAGAGAGAGAGAGAGCGAGAGAGAGAGAAAGAGAAAGGCAGGATTATTACAGTATTTGTCTCTTACTGAGGCCTTTCATCGCAGATAATGGGGGTGGGGAGTAGGGGCATGCATGAGGGAGAGAAAAAAAGGGGGGAATCCATTCTGCAGAGTGCAGGACAGGACTGCAGATGTGAGGAGGTGCAGTGGGAGGAGAGCGGGATATACCTAAATTCACAAAGCTAAAGCCCTCACTCTTCAGCTCACCTCTCTGAACAAAATCAGAGACAAACATGTAAACACACATAATGAGGCTATTTGAATAACAAGGTGATGCTCTCTACTCGACCATGCTGTATGTGTAGCTCACACCTATTACACACACATTATATGCATTCCTTTGCGTCATGAGTGAACCCCTGCACAGTAGAGGTGATACATACACACTCCAGGATACTGAGAGGAAATAGTGGACTTCTTTCTCTCCACCAAAGCAAAGAGAGACACAATAAGAAGCCTAAGGGCAAGTGAAGGTTATCTTGTTTCCCCCTGTAATTGAAC
Organism: Gadopsis bispinosus; assembly: GCA_036024995.1. Taxonomy (NCBI): domain Eukaryota; kingdom Metazoa; phylum Chordata; class Actinopteri; order Centrarchiformes; family Percichthyidae; genus Gadopsis; species Gadopsis bispinosus. Next base: position 18,252 of record JAVQJV010020729.1, on the reverse strand, counting down.
ATACAGCAAGCCTTTGCACGCAAATAGAAACAGACACATAACAAAGACAAAAAAATATTTGGCACAAGAAACATTTATTTGTGTCTTTGTCTATGTTAATGGTTGCCAACCTGGGGGTCATGACCCCTCCAAGGTCAAAAGATGAATCTGAGGGGTGGCAAAATGATTGATTGGACAGGAAAGAAGACAGAACTTACTCCTGCTACACAAAATTCTATATTTTTCTGACTTTTTTCTCATCTCGGCTTGGTTCTCGTGAAAAACGGGTGTATCGAACTAATTGCTATTAAAAGGTAAAATCACATCATATTGTAGTTTCTAAGAACCATTCATTAATTTTCATTCATTAACCAGACTGCTTATCCCGAAGGGTCGCAGGGGGGGGGCTGGAGCCAATCCCAGCTAACATTGGGCGAGAGGCAGGGAAACACCCTGGACTCGTCGCCAGTCAATCGCAGGGCAGACAAACAGACACTTAGGGGGCACATTCACACCACATTCATACACCGATGGGGACACAGTTGCCATGCTGGCCTCCACATTGAAAATATATAACCTTATACAAGCAGACGTAAATGCACAAGGATTGTTGCAAAATGCCTGCATATTGTATGTTATTTTATATGAAATTGCTGCAATTACATTGTGCAAAGGACTTTCTGTTAATGGTTTGTTTGTTATTATGTTGTTTCTTACAGGTGGATGCTGCCACAGGTGTGTAGCCTAGAGGGTAAATCATTATTTGACTAACCACCTTGCTGTTTGTGGCCTCTGCTTGACTTAGACTCTTATCAAATGACACAGCTGTAACATTTTCTCTCAGAAAGTGAAAAACGGTAGACAACAAAACTCATACAGACACACACACACACACACACACAGGCAGATGCACTCACCCTGACACCCATGAAGCGGTCTCTGAGTACAATCCAAGACAGCAGGAAGACGAAGGCCTTGTTACAACAGAAGAGCGCTGACACGTCTGTTGTGTTGATCTTCCTGAGGGCCTGCAGGTACAGGTAGTTTGTGAGGATCCACAGCAGGCCAAAGGGAGCTACCTTGGTGAAAAACACCTTGGGTGTCAGCCCGTCATCCCCGAAAAACCTACAGCACTCCCTGTGCAGGGACACAATGCAGAGCACAGTGTTAGCATATTGAAAAATAAGGTATGACTAATTTAAGAGTTGATAAATATTATTATGGTGTGGGATTTTAATCAATATTTATGATCACAAACAGCTCTGTCTGAACAAATTATACCACAGAGAGCTGAGACTCTAATCAGCGATGAGTGTGTGAAGCAATTCCCATTTTAACAGTTAACATCTGAATGAACATTGGATCGCAGTGCATGTGGGACCAACTCTACTGGAGAAATAAGTCAATATTTACGAATCCAATCAGATCCGCTGCAAGGCATTGAAGTTAAATGTTTCTGAGCGGATTGTTCAGCTGTCTCAATTAATGGAACTAAAATCTTTATTTCCTCCTCAGGTGTTTTGAAATGGTTTGTCCAAAATCATGACAATATCTAAGCAGATACCAAGGAGAATAAATGAAACTGAAACAATATATTAAACAGTGTCTTATTAAAACTTCTAAAAGTTTCTCCCTTCTCAGCATTGCTTAGCAAGAGTCTCAGAGTTCACTTCCTGGATAGTTCCATATGGGCACATAAGGGGTCATAGTCAGCTCAGACATGCCGGACATACTTTGAAAGCAAAACTGAAACATTTTTGACATTTTGTTATATTGAAGAAGTGATTTAACTTGAAGTGCTGTATTCTTGGCCATGTTCTGTATGAAGTGCAGTCAAGCACTATGGATGTTCTTCAGCGGATATCTTGACTAAATTCCGGTTTAAGTCTGGACCTGGTCCCTGTCTAGAAGAGATTTTAACTACACAAAAGAAGCTGTAGATTTTCAAATATTCAAAATGAATGAAAATGCCCCTATGGGCCTGATGTGTCTCTGTAATGTAAGAGAGGAACCAAACCATGACATTATGTAGCAGTTGACTGTGATCCTGTCCACACTGTCACACTGTTACTCTGTTACTCATGACTCACGCTTTCCCAGACAAAATCTAACATTATTGCGTTTTTGAGACACTGCCACTGTTTACAGTGTTCTTGAGTTACACAGTTTACCCTGAAAGCATCTGGCCCCATGAAAGCGATGAAGCAGCAATAAAAGAGGACTGGCAGGTAGCACATTTGTCAGTGTCCTGCCAGATACTGAGGAGCAACATTGTTTTAAATCAGCTCCAGAGAGCTGAGTTTGCACTAAAAACACACTGCTCACACCCTCTTTTATAAACACAACACCAACTCACTGACAATCACATTAAAGACTGTCATTATTTCGTCACAGAGGCTGGATACACCACCTTCACATCCAAACCACTAACAGTTTGTGGTTTGTTTCTTCTTCTTTACAAAGGCATGCAGCTCTACAACCGTGCTGAGGAAGGTGTCATGGAAGCAGACCATCTAGCAGCTCACGAAGTTACACTTTAAAGGCCCTGCATTTCAAATAAAAGTGTTTCAGATTAGTGCTAGACGTTTTAAAGAGCCTGGACGTCATTTGAATTTGGCTTCTTTGGTATTGAACAAATCAAAGTCAGCAACAGAACTGATGACATGGAATTTATTTACAAAAAGGATTAGACAATATTTCCCAATATATTTCTGTCTCTTGCAGCTACAATCTGTTCAGTACATCTCAAGTCAATGCAACAGGTGAGGTGATGAACAGATACAGTGTAATGAAGAGCATCTGCCTCTTGCGGTGAAAATCTTCTCCACTCACACGTATGAGGTGAGCCAGCTATTACCAATGTCAGGTGGCTGCCTTTGCTTTGGCCACCGTTTTCTACAAAGAGACAGAACAGCTATTACAAATGTCAACTCTGTATTTTCTCCGCATTGTCTAGGATTCACCATCAGGTTCAATTTGAATAAACACAAAGGAAACAGAGTGTTTGATATTCAGCTCCGGTCGATGAGCAGGAGCCCCAGATCCTGTGTAAGCCCACAAAAAGGAAGAATTACATCACAGAGGTGCATCAAAAATACAGAGCCCATCCTCCCGGCTCACCTACCCACCACCCTCTTTGTCTAAGTAGCACAGCAGGCAGTAAAGATAAGACTTTTGTCCAAAGACCATGATTAATGGACTGTTTCAAGTATGAAAGCACTTCCAACACCCTTTGCATTACATTCTTTCTGTTTGCTGCAGCAAACTAATATGAAGGACCAATAAAGAACAACACGTTTTTAGCAGTGAAATAAACTCTCCCCCCTAATAATGGCACACTGATGCAGTCAGCATGACTACAATACAACATTGTTCCTACCTTACATTTGAGCTCCATTTGATATCTCTGGTTCAGTCCTGCTTTTTCCAGCTAAGGAACATTGCGAAAACCAGAACCATCCATACGTTTGTTACGTCACCTCTCAACTACTGTAAAACCTTGTTCACCTCGTTCATCTGAACTCCAAACTGGTCCAGAATCCTGCAGCGAGACTTTAAAAAAAAACTTAACATGTATTGCACATTACCCCAGTTTCAGCTTCTCTCCACTGGCCTCCTGTGAGTTTGAGGATTGATTTTTTAAATCCTACTTTTGAAATACGAGGCGTGATATGGTTAGGCACCTCTGACCACTGTCAGGAGCCTCCGGTTTTCAGAGCAGGGACGTCCTGCTCTTCAGAGGTCACGGAAGGTGATTGTGCTTTTGCTGTTAACTATCATTTTATATTATCTAACAATTTTTAAAAAGCGCTATATAAATAATGTCCTCTCACCTGAATCTCTGTCTGGGCGTCTGCCTCTCTGGACTCTTACACAGGTGGCCGATGTAATAGAGGGGGAAGAAGAGGCAGTTCCAGGAGGTGGCGAACCAGGTGAGGGTGAAGGGGGCGTCAAACTGCTTAAAGGTCAGCTTGGCCAGCTGGGTGGACCCTGCCCAGGACGAGCACACGCACATCACCATGGCGACCCCCCACAGGGCCTTCTGCACCTGTACGGTTGTTACTCTGATGCAGCAGTCAAGCTTCTGTCTGCTGGAGCCGGACTCTGCTCCTGCAGCACCGCCAGCTGACTGTGCGTCTGTGGTGCCCACCACATTCTCCCTGGTGCGGTCTTCTCCTATAGATGGACAGACACATGTTAGACTGACAGCTACACAGAGTGATACTGCAAATCTGTTCTATGGTCAGGGATATTTTCTTCCAGTATTGCTTCATGTGAAGGAATTCTTCAGGTTAACACATTTTGATTCAAGCACATTTTTAACTAAAAGCGAAAATATATTGTCTATGTCTTATACAACTTCTGGTGCTTTTTAGAAAATATAGTTTAGCATTATACATGTGCATACACTGTGTAAATAATTTGATCTATCTGTTGCAGTAAATCTGTACTAAGAGCTTGTGGAGACGCTTATCTGTGCAAGTCACTTCAGGTCACCCATGTCTTACTGTCTTTTTCCAGATAAAAATAGCTGCTTTCACAGTTTAATTGAACTTGAAGGTAATCAATCAGACATCTGAGTTAAAAATGTGGTGATCAAGTGTGACAGGCTGCAGCCAAACAGAGGACAAAAGAGATGTGATATCCAATCCAAGACAACCTCTTTTCCACCTCATGACTTACAGCAACGCACGCGTGTGTGTGTGTGTGTGTGTGTGTGTGTGTGTGTGTGTGTGTGTGTGTGTGTGTGTGTGTGTTTGCCCGAGCGCACAAAGGCACACACAGCAGCACTTAACTTTTCTCATTCTCTTGTCAAAAACCGATGGCCTCCATCTTCAATATTGTCAATAATGTGCGAATTGAAGCAACAGTGTTGTCGTGCTGTCTTCTGTCCCACTCACACCCACTCTGTGCTTCTTACCAAGGTCATTTTGTTCCCTTGAGTCATTAAACGTACTTATGGACACATTGTCTATTGTCTCCTCGAAACATTTCAGTTATAGCTGTGTAATCGTGTGCCAAAATATAAAGCTTAAGAAAGCCAAACGCAACATTCAAAATTATCTTCCAATTGCTCAGAACCTCCACCAGGACATTTATTCTGTAGATAACGATAGATATATTATTCATACAGCAGACAGGTTATCTGCCTCCCTTTAACTCTCAGTGACATTGTGCTTTGACGGCACATTAACATACCTTGGCTAAGACTAACAGCAACAAAGAACACCAACACTATCAGCCCTAATAAATCAGACCGTCTTGGAGCCAAACAAGAACATAGAGAGCACAAAACTGCAAGACCACAACAACAACCCCATATCAGCTCTGTTCCATAAGGGTTGTATAATATGCACCATTCATCTTCTGCGGCTTCCTGACTCCCAACAAGTTAAAAATGAGGGATCTCCCTAATGATGTGCCACAGGGAGTCTTTTGCGGATTCATCTGCACAGTGCAGTGATGACTGGAATATAGAACGCAGTTCAAAAGGCCTCAGTGAGACAAGAATAAATCTAACTTAAGTTGGACATACGCTGTTAATTATTATATTTACACTATTTTTATCATTACACAGCATCAACAGGACACTGAACTCTCTCGTATGATATTTATTGTCCTCTGTCAGTTTATTGCCACTGATGACCCCATCTGTCCCCATCTTAATGTGATCTGTGTCATCAGAGGGGCACCTATCATCTAATATAAGCAGCTTGCTACGTTCTATAAAAGAGCTGTATAAGAGCACATCCATCATGCCCAATGAGGTGACACATTCTTCCTGGGAGAGCTGCCTCTGACCTTGCCTTGTGGTCTCACCATACCACAGATTAACTTCACAGATAACTATCGCTTCCCATGCAAATGCCCCGGCTTCCCCAGGCTCTCTGCCGATTGCACAAGAGATTCTTATTTCTGTTTATCTGCCGCACAGAAAAAAGAAAAAGAAAATAGAAAGCATGATGCAATTAAGATGAATATTATGCCACGTTATTTGGACATCCTGAACAATGCTGCATGCTGCTGCACAGCCCTGAGGCAAATCTGGCAGCAATGAAAGATGATTCAAGATCACTGTCTGTTTTTGTGAATGAAATGATGAATCAGCAAAGACCAAATAAAGGAGAGACAGACAAACGTGGGTGTCTGTCAAAGTCTTGCACAAGGGTGGGAATTAAGTTCCTCTATTTTGAGCTCCAGGCCTCTTTGTCTCATTCTGAAGGTCATCTCTTGTTTACGCTGCTCAATTTTTGTCCTTCCTGGGCCTCTGTCCCACATCCCATGGCCATGGCCACTGCTCTGTACTGCAGCACAGTTTAATCTTTCATATTCAGTGATGGGCCAAGCCAATCAGCCCCCAGAGAGGCACCGGGGACCAGCTAAGCATTTCCAGCTCTGGCACACGTGAACGCACTTAGCGGACTATCATGACAACATTAAGTGTTGTGATATTCCTGTTACACAGCCCACACCCTTCAACGAAGCTGTTAACATACTCTCTTTTATTATTAAATGATACACAGTTGTAAGAATGTATTAATTAAAGCTTCTGTGATTCAATGCTGAGACATCAGTGTATATTCATTTGCTACCCAATGAAGCACTGAGTCAATGATTTAAAAGTAAAACACTTCTTTTTTTTATTTTTTACACTTGACGGTGACAAATGACACTGTATCAACCTTGACAATATGGCGCACCACTGAAGTCATCAGTGTAAGGGAGCTGGATCAGTAGTGTGGCTGAGCGAGTTTACAAAGGCTCCTCCACTAATGACATTTGAAGCCGTTATTGCCATGACTGAAACACCAAGAAAGACTGTCCTTCTGTAACTGCTAAATGATTAGCTGAAAGCTCTTTACCTTTTCAGGTCACAATCAAATGTCAAGGTCAGCACGTGATGCCAGGATGACAAAAGCCTGCAATGCAATCTGTGGTTTGATTTTTATAATATTACATAATTAATCTGAGGCTTTGTCAGACTAAAACAGATTTCGATTAGGTTTCATTACAGATGACTGTTTTGGCAGAAATGCTTGATTTAACACTAGTTGAAAACATGTCCACTCGGTCAGCATGTTCTACTTAGAAGAACCTAACAGGCATCTGTGAAATCACTGTAGACAGGAAGAAAGAGTTTGGCATCCTTGTAGGGCCGGCGTTGGATCCACTCTGACAGCCGTATATGGCTTCACCTTGTTGCCTCTTCAACTGTAGTCACCCCAACCACTCGGCATTAAGGCATGCTAACACTACGGACGTCAACATGCACAGGCAAAGGTGGCTCTCAAGAGTTGAGAAAGTGTCGGAAGAGGATTTTTCTATGATACTTTATCGGCATGGTTTAAGCAGCCAGTTTTCTAGTTTTTCTTCCATCTCAGTCCATGCGTCCCTGCTCTCCAACCAGCCTCATTCCCACTCCCGCTCTCCTCCCTCCCCCTGCAGACTCTGCAGTGCAGATCTCTCATGCTGATAGCTGCAAATCCCAAACGTGCCAGGAGCGCCCTGCCTGACTGCCTGCTCTCACACTTCACAGAACCTGGCCGTGACAGGCCGAGAAAGCCACCGCTATCCCCCTATGTAGCTCTCCGAACAGGCCACCGCCTCGTCATCCACCACTCTCTTTGCCCTGCTACTCCCACAGCAGGAGCAAAGGCCCCGGCAGGCAACAGTGACAATAGCATCAGGCTTGGTTTGCCAGGGAGGCCAAACAACTAGGACCTCAATTAAGTTGGAGACACTGGCGTAAGAGAGGCTTGTCTGTTTGGCTGTTTGGCTACACCTCCGTGGGAGTGAGAGTGCACTGCAGCGCTCTGCCTCACTGATTCAAGAGGATAAACAGATCAATCACCGGCACACACTTCAGAGGAACTCTTCTCCTTGTCTTACTGTCAGCTCGGTCTCTGTTTGGTGGTAAATATGAATTGACTGGTGCAACTTACTCATTCTGTCATTCTCATCATCAAGCATTATTGTGTGAAGTCCTTGTGATGCACACTTTATATTTAACACCTCTCATACCTCAGCTTTACCTTTGGGTGTAATGATCTAGATTTCTTTAAAAAGAAAGAGCTTCTTTGTGCAAGAGTACAATAATAATGCAAAATGCTTGTTTATCTTTAAACCCATCTTTGGCTGTCACACAACATCAATCACTCTCAATAAAAATAAATCCTTCAATCCCATGTTGACTTATGCACATTGTCATTTCTGACGTACATCAAAGTCTGAACCTTACAGTCTGTGCTTGTTGAAAAAGTAAGACCATTTCTAGGCATTTGTTAGCTATAAACTACAAATGTCACATTAGAGGGATGGTAGCTTCATCATGGTGGACAGACAAACAGGCAGGCAGCGCATAGACAGGCAGCAGTCACTTTCTTTGTAATCTCTAAGTCTGACAGACACTGGGAATCTGTGATACTTGACTGTGACAGCTTGGTCAGGCCAAGCTGTCAGTCAGAGGTCTTTCAACACACCAGAGCAGGCTCATCTGACAAGCCTGTCCTGCTCAATAACACAACACAGAGACAGGCGGAAAACACACCCTGCTGTGTCAACCAGCTGATAGGAGGGACCACATGGGCTGAGAGGACAAAGGCCCAGGAGGGCAGACAAGGGCGGGACGACTGTTACTGATCCTGCTCTCCTTAACCCCCGACCGGTTTCTCCTTCAACCTCAAAGGACAATGGTGCGACTTCACCGAGTAGCAAACTTGTTGTTTATCACTGCCCTGACCTGCCCAGCTGGTTCAACAGATGCTCATGATCCAGGTCAATGCTGCGGGCCTCTGATGCCTCATTGGTTGGTGACACGACAAAACAATGGTGCAGGCAGGCCAGAGTGTGTGTGCTACAGCAGAGCAATAGCAATTACTCGGATTTGGCACCAGGTACACAGCCCGACAGTAGATCCCCCAGTCTTGATGCACCCCCCTCTCTCTCTCTCTCTCCTGCTGTGAATATAACGTGATGGACCTGCAGTTTAACAGACTGGCATGAGTCCCATCACTTTCCGTGACAAATCAATATTTAAAAGATTGGCCACAGCGTCCCTCTTGAAGTAATGGATAGGCAGCCACCGCAGGTGTACACTCTGAGTGTCTGCCCAAACAGCGGTTTTACTCCGTCCCTGCACCCCAAGGCAACTGATAATGCAGGGACTCTATCAGACTTACATGAACCTCACTTATGACTTTCCAATTTTCCGATTCATCTCAACCTTCCCATTACACCACTGGTGTAAAATGACCTTACCGATTCATTTTCTAAGGCATCAAAAGAAAACGGACGTTTTACAAGCATGATTTAGATGGAGTCAACTGCCAACTAAGTCGTTTTCACAGATGAAATGCAACAAAGCACACAGCACACAGTTTTGCTGACACTGTTACTACGACTGCTGTAGTGACGGTGGGAATATTTTGTTATTTCAGCTTTGAAATACTCTACCATCTGGTCTACTGGCTGCATTAGACATTTGGAGAGGATAGGCAGCCTTCCTGCAGCCTGCAGCAAGCTTTGGGATCAACTCCCTCAATTTAGGATTAGAGCTTAGAGCTTCCTCTTTACACATTTTTGCAGAGGATTTTGCTCGAAGATAAAACACTACAACACTGTTACAAGAGGCATTTTCATAGATGAAATACAAATGCAGCACAGAAGTCATGGCAGCAAACCTCAAATTATTTTATACAATGATCAATTACATATCATGCATTACAATGAAACTGGAAGCTTTCTCTGCACACACACACACTGCGTTTGACAGACCTGAGCAAAAGCTTGTCCTCTTAATGAAACAAAAGACCCGTCATTGTGTATTCATTGCACACTTATCAAGCGAGAAAGGCCTGTTTCACTTTCTTTTAAAATTAATTTAGGCTGAAGGAGAAGCCTCACTTTTACTCCTCTGACTGCCTCCAACGTCAGCTCCAGTTACATCCAAAGAATGAATGTAAGACGTAACATTTTAATGGAGCTTGGAAAGTAAAACTCCAACATGACCGTCATTGCGGCTTCTGGTCATCTATTAACACCACTGATACAGGTCAAACACACATGTACGTATGTTTGACCTTTGTTTTGGCAGATGTAGCCTTGTCTCCATACTGAGGTTGTTAATACATATGAGACATAGTATTCCTCCTAATCTGCCTCATTGGGAAACACTGTCACTGACGTTAAATTAGTTAAACCTCTACTTCTTCTATAGTTATAATTTGCTATCATTCAACTGATATGTGGTCAAGGCGCATGGAGCCAGGGAAAAGGTTCAGAGTGCCCATAATAGCAGCTGGTGAAATACGAGCAGCATCCTGGGGGACGTATGTACGATTAATCGCTTTTAAAAGACGTCTGTTCTCTTTCAAAGCATGTAATGAGATTACAGAGATTAAAGGGACTTTTATGAACTTCTTACTCCCTGACGACGCAGGAACAGCATAGACATCCCCCTTCATCATTAGAAACACATTTGAAAAGAAATCAATAATTAGCATCCACGGGTCCCTGGTTGTGTGAGTTTGTCAGGAAAACACATAAAAGCAAGAGGTAAACACTTCAGATGAAGACTGTGAATCAGATTTATGGCTGTAGGAGACAGCAGCAGATACCCAGAAGTTAACTTTTGTTACAAAACAATATCAAGCAACATTAAAGGAACATAGGACGATGAGATGTGATGCCTGATGATAGATTGTTACTGGCCTCGAGGTGACGATTGTACCACTAAGTCTGATGTCGAAATTGATTGACGTCGGTTCCACCTTTCGCTGACAGTAGGAAAACTAGAGTTTCATGTTCAAATCCGACAAACAGACAAATGACCAATTTGGTTTCTGCAGTCTCCACACTGTGGATGCTAACTGGACACAAAAAAAGAAGAAAAGAGAAAGACCCAAAACTGAAAGAAAGAACTCTTTGACAGTCGGCGCAGGTTGTTAGTGAGGTTTTAGAGCTGGTGTTACATAAGTAGCGGCATCTCTGAAAAACTGTGTGTTGAGCCGCTGTGGCCCCCTTGTGATTCCCTCTTCCTTCCAAAGCAGCTGCTGAAACGGGGAACCAAACGCTCACATCGTAAACTCTACAGCTTTGACTCCCTTCAACAATTTACAATCCTGTATCACTCCCAACACAAACACAAACACACATTTACAATCCTTTCTCCGTCCACAGCCTCATGTCACAGCAACGCCTTTGTTAATTCTGTATGTAGACGCTTCTGAAATAACAGCCCATCATCTCAGGTCTTCTGAAAATAACATACTTTGAGCTGACATTCGCACTAATAAGCTTAAAATCATTGGCAATGCAGCAGCGGTGGTTATTCTGAGGTTATCCAGAATGCCTTACAGTGACTGACTATATGCAACACAGTTTAAACAGCTTCGGCACCGTGTTAGTTGAATTGACAGATTTATGCAGGGTCCATACGAAACTGCATTAAAATTCCACATTCATAATCAAGCAGCTGGTCCAGTCATACATTATGAATAATTAAGTTCTTTTCATATTTTCTATATAAATACCCCAGACTGTTCTCCCCAAACAATGCAGCATATACAGAGAGATACACTTCTTAGTCTTAGTCAGCAAGCTTTGACTCCCAAAACAACTGTAACAGAAGGTGAGAACAGTTTCACAAATATTTATTTATTTGTCTTATCTTTTGCATTAAATATAACATCAAAACAGATTTGTTTTTAGGGCTACACTGACATTTTGGCAAATTAGCTCCACTTGCTGTGATGTCACCGTCAGTGTTCATTTATGCTGTACTTTACTGCACTGCACAAAGTACAGCTACCAGCAACCTCCCATAACAGTAAGCTGATGAAACACTTGTTTTATCTGTAGGCAATCGTAACCTCTTAGGACTATCTTCATGTGCCATGACATGTAAAGATGTATTTTAATCATTCTAAACATTCTAAAATGAATAAAATAATGAGGTTAAAGAGACAAGCGTGTGCTATGATTGCAAGTATGTACACACAAATCATTTATTAATTCATTTTAATCCTTTTTTGTTTCTCTTTGGGTTGTCTGAGAGATACAAAGGGCGCGAGCGACTGCTTCAGATGCAAGGTGCCAAAATGCTGCAAAATCAGAGGCCAATTCAGTGTTTGCGCTGCGCTGAGGGGTAGATTAAGGAATGCACAACATTGCATAACATCTGTGCACAAGCGTGGGGCTGAGGAGAACATCAGAGGAGGCGTACTGCACAGTCAGGAAGAGAGCTATGACACTAAGCCTGGACAAGACGTCGGGGCAGGTGTGTTGTCGAGGAGTGATGCGGCAACACACACCCACACACACCAGGAGTCAGAGAGGAGTTGTCAGGAATTGTGTTCCAGGCAGATCGGAAGGGGTTTTTCTCAGACAAAGCTGGATGACTCTCTGGTCCATCCTGAAGCCACTAGAGGCAGGCTGAAGAGCATTAACATGTGTACTGCTGGGTTCATGTCCCAGCCGCTCTGACAAATGTGATGCTCTGGTATTCTAGATGTGACTCCTGCAGACAGTGATGGGTGGAGAGAGAGAGAGAGAGAGAGAGAGAGAGAGAGAGAGAGAGAGAGGGAGAGAGAGGGGGGAATCCCTGCTGCAATAACAACTTAAGATTCTCCCTATGGAGCAGTTGCATTTAGCACAGTGTTATTCCAAAACATTCCAAATAAAATCATTAAAAAAAAAATCAATCAATGCGTCAGTAATACAGTCATTTGGACAACGCAGGTCAGTTTCGGGCTTCACGTGGGTTTTTTTTTCCTGCAGCATCACGTGATGAAAGAGAATAACAAACAGATCGTGCGATTGTTGGCAGCACTCACGCGCACAGAACTGATTCGGACGCTGTCAAACTGAAAGTCCGCAATGTTGCATCGCGGATGTGACGGCGAGCTGCGCGCTCGACCGGCTCCCGTGTCGGTTCGAGCCCGATCGCAGCGAGATTTCCTAAAGTTGAAATTGAGATCTTGGAGGCAGAGACGTGAGCAGCCTTTCTACGAGCAGCCTCGGCTCCCCCGTCCGCCCAGCGGCAGAAGGATGCTCCTAAATGTGGAGAATTCTGTGGAAAAAGCACGAGCAGGCTGCCCAGCAGACATGAACTGCCGCCTACCTTCCACTTTGGTGAGGGTGAGCACCGGACTGTTGCAGGCGGACAGCGGGGCCACCCTCGCAGAGTGTTTCTTCATGATGGTGAGCTCGGACGGGCTGAGCTCTAAGCCGCTTCGACTACATCCCTGAGGCTGGTTTGGTGCAGACACCAGACCTCTTGATGGGACCCTTGTTGTTTCTAGAGCCGGTCTCCTGCTCTGTGTCCCCTCGCCTCCATCCAACTCTCTGCTGCTGCTGCTGATGATGATGATGGTTTTTTTTCCCCTACCTCTGTCGTGTCCCCCCCCCCCCCCCCTCCACCCTTCCTCACACTTGCCTTCCCTCCTCGGATCGGCTGTTTCCAGCGCGTCCCTCCTCACGTACAGGCTACAGTTTGGCAGCAATTCGCCAACGTCACCCATCCATCAAGTCCCCCCCCCCCCCCCCTCAGCATCACCCCCCCGTCCCGAGGACCCTCCGGGGCAAAGGGGGCTCTGCGTGGGACTGACAGCGCGCAGGCGGACTCTGGGCAATAAATAGACTCTGTGACAGACACGTTGGGACCAAAGCAGTTCGGTTTTAGAGGGTGTTGTGGGGATGCTGAGCCCATAAACACTCTAACTGGCGCGGTTTCTAGTGAACGAAGCGAACCGGTCCTTATTTGTGTCTGCAGAGCACTGGAGGTGCCCAGAGCCCACTTTGTTTATGGCTGCAATGGGAATTTCGGTAGTATGTGAGCTGGCTTCAAGGTTTTTCATTTAATCTGAAATACGCACCGAAATTGTGACTAATAATAATAATAATAATAATAAGTGCTGGTTATGGAATAAAAAATATATTTCCTGATGTCTTCAAGGTATTTGGCATAGTTTGGTGTTCACAGTGTGTCATGGTGTTGGTGTGCAAAATGTTTTGCAGTACAAAGTTATGCACTCCGTGAACAGGGAATACTAATTATTATAGTATAAAGAAATCCTTTTTTACTCTTGAAAAATACAAATCTTTAAACAATCTTCTTATTTTAAATCCTATATGTTTCTTTTATCCTTTTCTGTGCTTTTTGCCCAGCTGAGCTGGGGACGAAGCTTTGATGAAGAGGATATGGACATTAGATAGGTGCAGATTTAAAATGAGTTTTAAGATTAAGAAATAAAAGTATTGAAATTTAATAAAGGGCATGGGAGATAAACAATGATTTGTAGTCCTCAAGAATAATGCAACTTCACATTAAAGTCCATTAACATTGAATATTTACCTCATTATATCATATCCTTTTCAATGGCATAATAAAATGTGGAAAGTAAGATAAACATGACAAAGGCCGATTTATTCTACTGGTGTGTGTTTAGTCTAATTGTTTGGTTTGGTTTGTAAGTTACTACAAGTTGTGATTAGAGATGCACCCATCCAGCTTTTTCTGTACCGATACAGTACAGATTTTCAAACATTTCAAACCTGCACTGCGTAGAGCTCATTGGAAATATTTCTATGGAAGGTAACATGAGTTGGTGGGCCATGATTGAATGAGTGCAAATAGCAGAAACAGAATTTTATGACATTAACAAAATAACTGTAATAAATGTGGATTAGATATGTCATGGCAGATACCCAATCCGGTTAGTATCGGCACTGATACCAATCTGGTATTTTGGATCAGGAAATGATGACTAGGCAAATCCACGATATGTTTTAAATGACTACAGGACAAATGTCCTAAACTCATTGCCATGAACAAATGCGACATTAGTAGCTTAGCATATCAGAGGATCCTGTCAGCTCTGTTTTGTAAAGGGATGGAGACCTATATTCCAGCTGACTCACTGACTGACCTGGGTTAGAGTCCTGATAGCTTTTAGTTTCACATCACGGCTTACATTGTCCTGTCTTTGACTTTGCCAAAGTCATCAAACTTCAAATTGTACAGGTAGACGCGCTGAAGTGGGTAACGTTTGCAGGCTCATCCTTGAGGCGAGTGACGGGCGCTGAAAACATTGTTGAGTGTCCCGTGATTCTTGCCTGTTAGGTCTTTCTACCAACGGCTGAAATTGGTTTTGAAACCTGAAGTGACAATTCAGAGCTTCACATCGAGTTTCATTACACTTTTAAACTGAACTAAACTTTTCACTCTGTGGTAGCAGCTGCTGGTCAACTCAAATTGTGCCTGACACCCTTTCAGTATATCCGTATCATGTCCTCCTACATGTGCCTTGTGTTTCACTCCTGAGAAGCCATTACACACAAACAGATAATACATCACAGGGAAGCAGATCGTTGTCAGTGGTAGTAGCTCAGTATCGATCTGAGAATGCCTCTGCTGGCCCACTGACCCTGCATTCATTTCTTTAAAGACATACATATGTATAGTGTCTGCAGTGACTCTCCTCTGCATGTGTGTGTGTGTAAAAGCCGCTCAGTGTGTGCATGGCTAAAGGAAGCTGCACTGAATAATTCACTGCTTATACTCTACCTCACACTCAAGCAAGAATCCCCTGCCCTGCCTAACTAGGACAGGGAGCTCTAAAAACTGCCCAGACCCATTCTGATGTCCCTCAGCAACCAAATCCACTGGATCCTTTATTTTCCATTGCTTCCCACTCCTGTGTTTGGGTTTTAAATGTCCAGAAGAGTGGATTGGTGGTAATGGATGAAGTGTAAGAACTCACAGTGAACCGACAAAAAAAGCAGCACAGGATGTTTGATAGATCAACATTATAAACACGTCACCTGTGAATTATATTGTGGTGTGTCACGGTGAAAGATTCCACTTCCCGTTTCTTTTTTTTTATATCTGTGTGTGTGTGTGTGTGTGTGTGAGAGAGTCCCATTTGGCACCTGCAGCTGTCAGCTTTGGGAAGTAATGTTGCCAGTTTTGGGTTGCTTGTATGGTGAGATCAAGACGATTCAGTCGCAGCGCACATGCTATTATTGATAGAAAAGACAGGGAGGTGGAAATAGGTGGAGTGGGGGAGATCATTCAAAGATCCCAGTCAGTGACTCATAACCTTTTATCTGTGAATATGGAGGAGGATCAAATCAGTCCATGCTCTGAGACACCACATCACACACACATGTATCACACACCGTATCTGAATAGGGATAAGTGTGTATGAGAAATAAGAAGTGTAAAAAGGTTCCTGCATCAGCACAGTCTTTTGAATCCCTATTTCTACCCGGAGACTGATAGAAACAGATCCGGGACGAGAGGCGATTATTCTTCCTTGTACAGTGGAATGTGTAAATGTGTCCCAAAGAGACTTTTCTTAAATGTTTATTCATGCTGAATAATGAGGAAAGCAGTGCTGCTATAATGTTCCTACTGATGGTTGAATCAACCAAACATGGAAAAGCTTCATATAAAGTCTTTCTGAGACAAAACAAATGCAGCTATAAGCATTTCCAAATCTGACAATGCCCCAATTTAAAGTATTAAAATAGATTCCATAGAATCAATCCAATTGTTATTGAGACATTTCACTCAAAACCAAAAATGTCAACCTCATGGTGGCACGAGAGGAAAAGTCACAGGATCACCAATAGTTTAGGATTCATCCTCTAGGAAACATGAATGCCGGTACAACATTTTGTCCCAATCCATCTCATGGAGATATTTTACTGGCTACGCTAGTGGAGAAATTGGGGGATCACCAGTAGTTGTTGAGATATTTCAGTCTGGACCAAAGTGGTGGACTGACCCACAGAGTAACAGACGGACAGCGTGACACTGTCATTCACAGTAGAAGATAATGAACAGAAAACAGTTGACTCTGGCATTTTCAGATCATCATGTTGGACAAAAAGATAACATAAACCAAATCTTAAGAGTAAGAAATTGCACTATAATTAACTCATAAAAACAGTCTTTTAATTGCAGGTAACTAACTTAATCTGGAGATCCAGCCTTGATTTCTGCTTGATAAATCATGTATTCACCACTTGCTCAATTACAAATCAGCTGTTTACTGTAATCCGACGGGAAGGAGGAAAACAGGGTGGTCTGAAATCTATATTATTGATTGTGCATAAACATGTTTCAGCTGCAAATCAGACCACACGGAACACTTGATATTGGAAGAAGACTGACTTGTGTTAAAAGGTGTGTGTGGGTAATCGATTTCTTGCTGTCATATCTAAATGAACCAATGGTGCCAACTTGAGTAAACGCGCCTGGCTTCATTTGTGTACAGCAGCTGTTTGATACAGACTGTTGGAGCTTCCTTTTTGGCATTTTTTCCTATCCAATTACGCAGCCAATCCTGACTTGAACTCCGTAAATCAATTCCTTTCCTAACCCCAGTAACAATTGCTTAATGTGAGCCTTCCTCAGCTGATATCAAGAACGCTTGGAAACACTTGCACTCCTGGCCACAACATCCTGAGAGCAGAACAAGTCCATGCCCATAAAGCAGGCGGTGTAATTTCAAATTTATTTGCCTAAAATCTGCATTCAAAACCAGTAGGAACAAATGTGTATCACAAAGCACAGGTTAGCATTAGAACAGTCATGACTCTGTTTTATGTTTATGTTAAATTAAAGAAAATGAGCACAAATAAAACTGTAAAAAAGCTTTTTAGCAGACCAGATATGTCACATTTCCATTAGACAAAGAAGATTAGCCATGCTAGCGGTGTGGCTGTGGGAATAGCAATGACTTTGGAACCCACTGACTTTGGTGCTCTGCTGACTTCTCCTCATTTTAGTGAAATGACTTGTATGAGGCTGATTTGTGGTCTTGAGGGAGACTGGAAAGATTGCCATTCAAATCCCTAAATGTTTCATTAAGCTCTATCATCAGTTCAAAATTCCAATTTGTCATTTATGTCCAAATACTTGCAACACTAGTGGCATTGCCTTCATCTTTGTACTTTGTGTTTAGTACCACTGTGAGCATACTAACTTAGATGGTGAACAAGATAAACATAATAACCTGCTAAACATAAGCATGTTATCATCATTGTCAGAATGTTAGCATGCTAAAGTTAGCATTCAACTCAATCCACAGCTCACAGAGATGCTAGCATGGGTGCAGGGTCTTAATGAACAACGGCATCAACTAGCTTGATTTTTAAGACTGCGTTTGCAAACTTTTTACAACTTTAATATGATCAGACATAATCACGTTTTACAGAAAGCAAAGCAGATGAGGATATGTTCACAAAAAATAAAATAGGTCATTT
>JAVQJV010020727.1:0-13563 GCA_036024995.1 Gadopsis bispinosus | reverse complement strand
TGTTGAAGAAAT
Source organism: Gadopsis bispinosus (assembly GCA_036024995.1). Taxonomy (NCBI): domain Eukaryota; kingdom Metazoa; phylum Chordata; class Actinopteri; order Centrarchiformes; family Percichthyidae; genus Gadopsis; species Gadopsis bispinosus. The sequence goes on along the minus strand of JAVQJV010020727.1, from coordinate 13,551 downwards.
ATACATAAAACAATATTATACAATAATACAATACAAACTATTTACAAAATAACATTCTAACAATAACACTGCAAACTATTTTCAAAATAACATTGCAAACTATTTGCATGACCTTGTACATGACCTTTTACATGTTATTAGCAATGTCCCACTCTTTGTAACAATCAAGTGTAGGGAAAACACACAAAAACACATCACAGAAGCATTTCACGGCTTCACTTCACACCTCTGTGTCTGTGAAGGCCTTACTGCTCCCCCTCCTGTCTTGCTGGCCACAACCACTCTGGGGAGTCGGGGGGGGGGGGGGCTCCTGAAGTGTATATTTAGATGTCCGTTTTGCCCTTATAACGTCTACAAAAAGTTTAGGTGTTTTGCGCACGAACGCACGCACAAAGTTCACTTTACTCAAGACAATTATAGGTAATAGTTTGATGAAACCCCCTAAAGCGACATATCCCTGTATTCAGAATTTCATTGGCTATATGACACGCCAATCATTATCATGACGAGCTGCAATTGGCTCGTATTTTAGAAGAAAAAAGAGGGGCATGCACTTCCCTTCAATGCAGACTATCATTGGCTATCGTAGTCTGTGGACGGGACATAGAAGGTCCAATTGGGTCAAATGAGGTGTCAATCAAAAGATAGGAAGTCAGCGGACATTTTGAAATCAAGATATCGAAAATATCTTCATGTGAGCGTGTGAAATATTATGCACAACTGTCAACTACTGAGACATGATGCTGCAGCATTCCGTGGGATATATGTATGTAATAACGTGTTTTGGACTAAATATTTCACTGGATTTTTATCGTCTGGACTGTTTACAACGGAACAGGAGCGTTTTTGGCATCTTGTTATTGATCTATGGATTTCTGTGAGGCTTCAAAGGTGAGTTGCAATCACTTTGTTTACTTGTTGTGGACTGACATTAACGTTGATTGTATCGGCTGTTGCATTCGATTCTTGTGATTCGATTGCATCAATCGAATCACAAGAATCTCAGCTTTCCAACGATATGTGGCTTGATCTCCCAGCTCAACAGTGCATTTGCATAGATTGTAACTGTTGAGTATAAATTGTGATAAAATAATTAAAATAACAAAAAATTAAAGCTTGATGAAAGGCTGATGCTAAACTGGATAGCTGGCTTCCTCAGGCTGCCACGGTCACCGGTGCCTGTGGCAGACCCAGCTGAGACAGCAGCTGAGATAGGTGGCTCCCACCTCAGTTAACATGAGAGTCTATGTGTCAGATGGAGAGAGAGTCCAGTTAAAGCCCTCAAACAAGTGCATAAAGCTTAATATTTTAAAAGGTATAAAGGTTATAAATGTGAAAAGTAATAGCATAAATGTCCTCAAAGAGCTGAATGATTTTGATAGTTGAATGGTTTCTGTAGCACAAAATATGAAGTAGTAGAAGAGCAAAAAACGTATGGAAGAATAAAGAAAAAAAGAAATACAAAGAACAGGATATCAATAATCAGCATTAATCAGTATGACTTGAAGGTGGGGTTTGGAGCAAGACAAATTTCACCAGTATGACTCAAATGAAGAAGTGTGCTCACATAACCTTGCATAGTTTACCATTTATAAAAGAGATAACATGTCTTACGTAGGGAATTACTATCTAAAGACAACTGTGGTTCAAAAGAGATACAATGTCAATACAGGCAAAAAATATAAAAAATATAGTAGTTCATGAGATCAACAAAATGTAGAAAGTAGTTAGAAAATACACGTTGGTATTTACGTTGCTCAAAAGGCTATAAAAGGTTAAAATGGCGCAGCATATGTAGAAAGACTGGGCAAATCAGAGTGGCACTCTGCAGAGCACGTGAACACAGCAGGTAAATAAAACGCATAGCTGAGTCATTTAGAATCATCACCTTTCAAGCCTGTAGGGTGAATGTTTTGTGCAAAAAATGTGGGTGGAGAGTAACTTCAAGGCACTAATACTACTTAATGATTGGGAATGAGATAAAATTACATCTCAACAAATCTCATTACTTGTACATAATTCTTGTTGGTTACAGATTTATGATTTATCCTTCTCCTTTTCATGTTTTTATGCGCTGCCATTCAGTCGTAGAATCTCGTATGGAGTGTATTTCATTCTGGAGAGAAACTGTCCATTTGCAGCACAACACTGACAGCTCTAACAGCCTGGATGAAGACATTTATAGAACCTGTATAATTGTGCCTCGAGCCCTACAGTGTGATCACAGTGATTTACCACCTACACACTGGGAAAGAAATGTGCAGAGAGAGGGATGATAGCTTGTGGCCAGCTTTGTAAGCTCATCTGATATTAGCTGTAGAGGTAACAAACAGGTAGCGTAGGTATTAAGTGATCACAAATGAGTCAACATACAGTACACGTGTGCATAGGACAGATCTGCAATCATATTACGCAACAGGAGAAGTCCATTGTTTTCACCATGCATCTGTGAAGCTAGCATCATGGTCCAGCTTGTGCCTGCTAAAAATACTTATGGAGTATGTGGGCCGGGTGAGAGAGAGAGTGAAAGAGAGACAAAGGTATTGTGGTGTGCAGAGATAGTTTAGGATTTATTCTGACAGAAAGAAAGAGGTCATTTTATCAATTATTTCTCCCCTTCCAACTTTGTGTGTATTTATTGCAAATGCTTCTGAGGCATAGCCTCGATCACCACAGCAGTGCCTCCAAATCTTCCCCTCAACTGTAAAAAAATAACATAGATATCAACATATAATTTCATTTATTTCAGGCACTGAATTCTCTAGGGTGCTCTAACAGTGATCTAGGCAGCCTGCCCTGAGAAGGAGGGAGAGCGAGAAAGAAAGAATGAGAGTAACAATAACTCTCATGAATCCCTCCAGATCCTCCTTTTCCTGGCTGGAGAGGAAGTGCCTGGGTTGGGCAGCACGGGTAGAGAAAAAGGTATCTAAGATCAAATGCATTAGTATCTTGGGATCTGGGCAAAACGAGAGAAAAACTGGCAGAAAGAGGGAGAGGAGAAAGGGAACAAGCAAGGAGGGAGAGAGCGTGCGTGGGAGGGATAGAAAATTAGATGCAGCGAGAGGATTGAGAAAGAGAGTTCAAGAAAAGAAACGGTCAAGTTGTATGCAGAGAAACACAGCAGGCAGATAAACAGAGCGGCCGAGTGCTGCAGAAAAAGATGGCAGAAGTTTCCAGTAAGCGACGATTGGGAGGAAAAGAGTTTGCAGTGGAGCTTCTCTAACATAAACAGTGAGAGTAGCACAGGCACAGCTGGGAGTCATTATGTGGGGGTGATGCAAGTGTCTGCCAATCTAACCCCCGACTGCCTCTCAATGCCTGTCCGCACCCCACTAATCACCCCCTGGGGCCCGTGCCATCTCTTAAAGTCTGAGTGTTTGACGTTAGTGTGCATTTCGGACACTTTTGACTTGTGTCTTTTCCTGCTGTCGGTTTGATCTGTATGAACTTAATTGTGTAAATTTGCACATGAGCTCTGTGTGTGTTCTCTGCTCTTTACTGACGGTGGACGGGTGCAGACGTCTGACTCGTGTGTAAAAGTGTAAAGGACGGAGACTCCTGGTTTGAAAGATTTTAAGAGTGTCAGCCAAAGAGGCTTGGAGGGCCTGAAGTTACCACACAACCTCTGCATACTGAGATGCCATCAAATGAATTGCGGTCAGCATGTTTGTTTGAACTGCACTTGTTGAAAGCGTCACTGTTTTTGTGAAAAATATGTTGACGGGAACGAGAGGAAGATTTGATGTAATGTTTTCCCCTTTTGTCGGCAAATTCGCTTGTCATCAGGAAAGCGGTCAGTTATCGGCATCGGACATTTTTTCAAAACAGAGTGCCAATGGGAGGAGGAGAAGTAGGAACTGCTGGGAAACAAATGCCGCATCCATGTTTTGTTCCAGGCGCATGAAGGTAACTGCAGCGCTGCTCAGAACAAGTTCACATGGAAAGTTCTGCAATAAACCACGGTGCTTTTCTATAAGGAAAGCGATATGGAATATTTCAAGCTGACAGCAGAACATTATGGAGTTTGATGCCTCAACACACACACACACACACACACGTACTGACCTCCTGACTGTGGCACACTGAGAGGATGTGCTGTCAAGGGGACATGTGCCATCCCATGAATTCCTTTAGTTTCCTGTCACAATCAGCCTTTGTTTCTGTCACTGTCTGTGAGTACATGTGGGGGAGAGAACCGTGTACACACAAGACTCATTTTACTCTGTGGTTGAGTTGCGCAATTTTGATTACATTAAAAATAGCCCCCCCCCCCCACATTGCAACATGAATTGTATATAAATTAAAGGTCAGTTCACACACATAATTCACTGTTGACTAAATGTGTCTATATGTGTATGTGACCGTATCTGTAAGCCTCGATGGGACCAGTTTAAGATTATGATGTGTATGACTGAGCATGCAGACATACCAGTTTACATGTTTAGTCTGTGTGTCTATCTGTGCACACAGACGCATGTGTATGCTTCCCTCTGCATGCGACCTCTGGCAGTGGTGTCGGCAGTTGATGAAACCAGATCGCAGCTTGTTGAATAATTGAGCGGTGGCCTACTGCTGATGGATGGACCATGACCGCTGTTAACCCATTCACAGCCAAGGATCATTGGCTCACTGCTGGCACACATCACAATCAAGTGTGTTTGGGCATGCGTGCATGTGTGTGTGTTGTTTTAAGTGTCTCTGAGCGGCTACAAAGAAACTTTAAATCCAGTGTGTGCATGTAAGGCATTTTGTCAACCATGCTTTCACTTGCATTCTTCCCATAGGGGATAATTGTTAAGTTAATATCCTCATTCTAATAAATCAGGAGGTCAAGTTTCCAATAAGCCCTGAGACAAAAGTATGCAGTTTTTCCTGCTGAGTTTGATTTGCCAAATGCAGATGTGGCAAGGTCTGAAGCACAACTTAGAGCGCCAGCATATAAATATTTGACCTATTTATTGGCCAAAAACACTTGTGTGCATCTACTGAATTCAAGTACCAGGTAAAGTAAAAGAAAAGAAAACCTTATAACAAGCATGTAAACTGTACATATTGAATACATTGGAAAACTGACAGTCAATCAATGGGCGGCAGGTTAAACAAACAAGAAATCATTGTGTCAAACCCTGCTGAGGGAAACTCCAGTCTACACTTAAACTAAACGCACATTCATCAGTTTTTGTTCCACTGCCCTGATGTATTTCTTTTTATAACTTTCCATAACTCGACCAGAGTTCTTCCATGACCTAAAAACTGTATCCCAGTTTGTTAATGTTATTTTTCAGCTTGGAAAAATACTGCTGGAGTCGACAGCCTGTTTTCCAGCTGGGCTTGCTTTGCCATGAATCTACAATGTTCAAAACAGTTGAAACATTGACTTCTGTCATGTCCAAGTGATTTTCTACAGTAAGCATCCAAACGAGCCAAGCGTCCGACTGGCTAGTTAGATAGAACAACATTTTAATTATATTCCATTACTTCATTTTACAAATAATACTGTACTTTAATGCTGTATCTAACTAGCTCTACCCTGCAATACACGAAAAGCTGCTGCTCCTTTATTCTATTTATCATCAGCTGGCTGGATGCTGACTTTCTGCCTGGAACAACTCAATCTTTAAGCATAAAAAGACTTCTGTGTGAAATCAAAGAAACATTGTTTAAAAAAAGTAAAGTATTTAAGGATTTTGGTAAACCTCCTTGGTTATTGTTGACAGCAATCAGTAAATAAGGGGGATTTTGTTGATATGAGCAATGGTGTGCTTCTAACTTTTACAGTGTCTTTAGTGTCTGACGCAACAAACGCGCTTGTTTTCTTCCATATGTTACACGCTTGTTGATATTATGTGTAATGTGATTATTAAAGTCACACCAAACACATCGGTATCTTGACTTACACGCCTGAGGGTTAATAAAAACAGATAACAGCTCTCCACTGAGATCGACAAAGTGATTGAAATGCCCACAAAGGGACACTTCCTGGAAGCAACAGAAAAGCTTGGCGGTTGTTGGCCTACAGCCAGAGTTTACCTACAACACCAACAAAATCTAATTAACATGGAGCACTGAATTGAAATGTTGCTGATGCCTGTGAAGTACCAGCAACAGTAGCACGTGGGACTTTTGCTAATGTCTTTGCTGGTTGACAACCACCAGCGGTGTACAGTGTCAAAGAGAGGAGGTGGAGCTTTTTTGACTTTTCAGAGAAACATATGGAGATTTAAATCTTTTGAAGAGTTTTGTGTGTACTGACATTGCTCGATGCCTGCGTGACAGCAGGATTCAAAAGTGTTACCAAAGCCCATATGTGGATAATTTAAAATGGCTTTATCAAATTAAGAGAACTGCTGTCTCAGACATTCTGGTCATTACAGCATTACCCTCAAACTGTTAGTGTGTATATGTGTGTGTCTGCCCCACATGCAGGTGCATTAAGTGTTGCTCAATCAGAGAGGAAAAGAGCAGATCAGGCCAGTTCACAGTGGGCGAGAAAGAGCAAGGAGTGGGAAGGGAACAAGAGAGAAAGGAAATGACAGGCAGCTGGAGAAAAGCAGAGTGATGTGGAGCTTGTAAAAAATAAAAATGACTGGGATAGGGGGAAAAGAAATGCGGCAGGGATGAGCAACATAAGGGAGAAGCACTCAGTGAGATAAAGAGAATATAGGGCAGGCAGAGAAGGAGATGATGCACAACATGTGGAGGACAGGAAGAAGGGCTGGAGAGAGCAGAGAGAACACGAGAACATGAGGACTGGCCGGAGATCTCGATAACCAACACTTTGTCCCACTGGTGTGGTGTATTGCGTGACAGCCCTGTGACAGGAAGGCCAGCCGTGTCTGTTTGCCTCTGCTGCAGTGTGTGTGTTTGTGTGCGACGTGCGATACCTGCTGTTTAAGTGTTTCGAGAGATCATAACTGAGCAAGAGAGAAAGGAGTGTTAAGGTTGAAATGTGTAAAAAAAAATGAAAACAAGAAAAAAGATAAAGTGAGGAACAGGAGCCAAGGAGCAACATGATCAGATGGCGAAACTGAAATACTGTACAGTCATGGAGCATATTGTCACACTGTACTCTGTTGACAATAGCCAGAGCTATCATTGCAACTAGTTGGAATGTCTGCTGGTTGCCTGGCAAACAGCCAGGAAATTGTCCCGCCATGAAATAGCAAACAGACATTTTTACACTTTTGGTTTTTGTTGGGATAACAAGATAAAACATGGTAATTAGTGAGCTTCCGAGGTGTTGGTAGATTGATTTTGTTTCCTTTGGACGAAGCCAGGCTAGCTGTTTACCCTCTTCTTTCTTGTCTTCTTTTGCTGTCTTTATTCTGTGCTAAGCTAACTGGCTGCTGGCTACATATTTATCGTACAGATATGTGAGGGGTATCAGTCTTCTCATCTAAGTCTCGGGCAAGAAAACCAATATGTATATTTCCCAAAATGTTAAATCGTTCCTTTAAAACCAACCAAGACTTCACATCATCTAAACAACAAAAACCAAAACGCTCAAAAAAAGAATATGTTTAAGGGGATGAGCTGAGTGCTGACGAGTCACGGTTTATGACTCACCAGGCTGTGTGCCGTCACAATGCCCCAGAGTCAGACTTTTATATCCTGTATCAGTCATCGCTAATTAATATGGTGCCTTCATGATCAATTGAAATACAGTAAAGTGAACTCAAGTTAACCTGCACATGCTGTACATTATTTTCCTTGTTTGGAGCGAGACTCTGTCTTTGTGTCTTGTTGCGAACTTCTCATCTGTCTGCATTGTGCTGTTTATTGTGCTTGTGAAGAAGTCATGCCTTTATTTCACTGCCACAACCTTCATGCAGGAATGTGCTGCGGGGATATTTCTCTTATTAGAAGAGCAGCAGTCTTTAACAATTTACATTTTATAATTGTCAGTTCACTTTAAATGGACACAGACAATATTTATTTTCCTAGAAAGTTCAAAGGGTGACGGAAGGAAAAGAAATGATGCTGCTGCAGATCTAGAAAGTATTCACTTCTTTATATTCACTATGCAGACTATGAATACTGTTAACAGGAGAGCAAAAAAAAAGCATGCAAATGCATTTTAATGCTGAGGGAAAACTTACTAATAAACTGCTTGTAAAATTCTTCAAACCTTTGCTGTACTCACCTAAATATCTGATGAAGCAGGCATGGATGTTGATGTTTGTTTTACATTTGCTCAAGATGCCTGCAGCTCAACTGCCAGGCTGATTGAAGAGCTGCAAAACTCCTGTGAGTGCAAACATATTGCACAGGGTGTCGTAGCTGGAGGCTGAACTGTCACTGAGCACAGATGAGATCACGATGGATGTGAAGGCACTCAGCTTGACTTATTATGTGAATTATTAGCACAGAACAAGATGTTTTGATGCTGACGCGATTACAATCTGCCCCCCTATAATTCCCGAAAGTGTCACTTCATGCTGTGAAGAAGTCTAAAGCAAACAATTACTTCTCTCCCAACATGTGTGATTTTGGAGATGTCAAAAATATTACATATTTCAATAAACACGATTTGATCGTTTGAGAAAATGATAAAAGTCATTAAAATGTCAAGGCTTTTCTGTCCCTTGAGGGTTTAAAGGTTAAACTCACTGCAGGAAAACAAAGTACAAAATCCCAAAACTGAGTGAACTTGATGAAATATGCAAAAACAACCTGTACGTGTACACAGAAGTTGCTGTTTTAGCCCGCTAGTTACATGAGCTCAACTTTGCAAAACAGTAATGTGAAGAATACATGCAGGAATCACTGGTACATCAAGCTCAATCAAATATGTCTCCGTGTCGATGGCATTTCGTGGCTCTGGCTGCTATCAGGTCAGCTGTGGCTCTGAACAGGTTGTGTATGGAATGAGTGAGTGGGAAGAAAACATTGTTACTTGTACACACAATTAGTTTTGTACAGTTCAAAGTTTTTGTTACTCATTGTGTTGTTCTCCAAATGGAAATGTGTTTTCTGATTTTCTGTGAAAAATAAGACAGCCTATCAATAGTCTTATGCTGTGGCAACCACATTTTAAATATGACCATGATTAAGCATGTGTAGGGCTTTTGTGATGCCATGAGTGTGTTGGCAACACGATGTACGTGTCATGCTGATAAGGCCTTTCTGTGAGAGAGAGCACAGCTTTAGTTTCCATGAGAACCTGCAAGGTTTCATTCTGCAATAGCTGGTGGACACCGCGGAAGGAAAAGGATCAAAAGCACTGCTGTGGACAAATAAACCGCCCAAAATGATACTCAACTCATACTGTCAGCGTCCAGATCACTAACCTACATCGAAACTGGCTCTTTCCTTCATCGATCCAAATGGACTGTTTATCAGCTGCTGCTGATTTCAGCCCATTGTACAGAGATGTAGTGTCTCAACATCTCTGTCTGTGTCTCATTTTCACGGTCAGAGCATATGATGAGGGGGTTAGTAGAACTATGCAAAGACAGACGGAAAGAGAGAGAGAGAGAAGGCAAATCAACAGGTGGTGTAGACCCCTCTCGTACATTTTCTCCATGTGTCTCTCACTATCTTTCGACCCTCCATTCTTCCTTAATTTACTTTACACAGACCACTCCCCGCCTCCATGTCACAGTATTTCATGTCTTCTTTCTGCCCATACTCTTCAATGCTTCCACCCTTACTTTCTCTCCGTCTCTTATCTTCTCTTATCTCTTATCCTCATGTTACAGCACATTCACATGCAGTGAAGTGGCTGCAGAATACAACGTTTCTGCCTATTTGTATTTAAATGTCAATTTAAATTGTGTGGGCTGCTGGCGAGGCTGAAATATTCAGCAGTTACATGCTGCTATGAGTGTGTGTGTGTGTCACAGATGAGGGAGTGAGATTTTAAAGGTGAATGCAGCTATTTTCTCCTCTTCTTCTCTTCTTCGCTGGTTATTTCAGTCTATCCGTGTTGTTTTTGTCTGTTCAGTTCTTGTCAGTTTTTCCCTCTACCTCTGTCTTTCATGTGTGTGACAGGACACCAGTTGATGTTGGTGATGTAATGTGTGTGTGTGTGCGTGTGTGTGCGTCCACACCCCTGTTATCGGTGTGCGGCAGATATCCCTCGTCCCTTGGTGAGAGGAGAGGAGCACGATAGAGGCAGAGAGTCTGAAGAGTATAATGTGATGGTGGGGGTTTTGTGCTTCTCTGTGTTTTTGAGTGTGTAAGAAATGTGTGTGTATAAAGTGTGTATGTGTGTAGAGTTGAAACAGTTCATCGAAATGTCATTTAAGACAGGAAAAATTGACATTTTTACAGATTTTTTTTTGTCTTCTGTTATGGTAAACTGAATATATTTGGGTTTTGGACTGTTGGTTGGACACAACAAGACATTTGAAGTAGAGCTAGATGATATTAGCTTATTGCAGATGTATTGGTATGTATATGTAGGGTCGGCCAAATAAGCAATAAGTAATTTCAGCGCTAGGTTTGAGGCCATTTAGAAACATTGTCTCTATTACGTAGCACTGACAAGTTTATTTTTACACAGTAATATGTCTTGGTCACAATAAAAAACCCTACCAAAAACTTTTCTAAACTGTAATTTTGGTGTCTACCTCAAAAATCCAGAATCAGTAAAGGTATAATTTGAAGACAACAACTTGGACCAACATTTTTCACAGTTTTCTGTTATCTTGTAAACCAAACACATATTGAGAATAGTCATCAGATTAATCAATAATGAAGACAAACATCAATTGCAGATCTATATGTGTGTGTATTTAAACCTCTGGGTATTTGTATATGTGACATCATAGAGGCACAAAGCTCTGTGGAGGAGGCCTCATAAGATGTCATCAGACATAGATTTACTTAGTTCTTTGTGTGTGTGTGTGTGTGTGTGTGTGTGTGTGTGTGTGTGTGTGTGTGTATGCAAGAGACAGCACATGGATATACATTTCGCACTCCCACTTCCTAAGCATAATGAATCAATTAGAGGGGATTCCAGTCACACACATCCTCTCTCATACTTTAATGCATACTAACCTCACCTCGCACACACATAAACTAAACCTCCCACTCTCGTTTGTCAAGTATTACCCAAGGATCTATAAAATTCCCAGCTGAATCTTAAGGATACAAAGCCTCTCTCCCATCACATCTACTCAACTCCCACAAACAGAGAAAAGGACGGCTACAATTAAACTGGTCCAAGATGCTGATGTGTGAGCTGAGCGAAACACAGCAGGGCCAGTGGGACATCAAAAACAAAAGCCTGAGTGTGTTTTTTTTAAAGTGTGTGAACGCTGTGTTCACACAGCTGTGAGTGCAGCAGTGAGCAGACGCAAACTGAGTATGTGAAGGGACTGAACATGGGTGAGTGAGATCCATACAGCTACTGTATGGATAAATGTGTGAAACAGCACAGTGACAATGAGGCCGACGTCGAGTGCCAGATAATAAGGGCATGACAGTAGCAACACACTAGATGCAGAGCTCCCATTACTGCTTTCAAGGGCTTCTCGATCAGCAATAATGAGGTGTAGCAATGAAGAATTTGCTGCCTGTCTCTCTCTCTCTGTATTTCTCTCTTGTATTTGTTGGAGAGGCTGTTGTGTGGGCAGCACATCGATCGATCCTCGGCCTGGCTACAGCTGACCTACGCTCCGCTGATATTCTCACATCCAACAACTGATGGTTAAAAGATGAGATTAAGAAAATGGAGACAGTGAAGAAGAGTGAGTTGTTTTCAGACATTATCTGTTGGGATGGACACCAAAGTCCAGATGTTCTAGGAATTTACCAAATACCAGTGTTAATGATTAAAAAAAATCATTCTAGAGATCAGTCCCAGACGATTCAAAGACTGCAGGAGATAGCAGGCTTGTTTTCCAATATTCTGACCCAGTAAGGGCTATACAAAAGTAGTGCAATCTATAAATAATGCTTAAGATTTGGGTCAAGCATCTCAATTGCTACACTTAAAATTCGTGTATAGGAGGAGTTTGGTAAAGAAATGAAGCAGCTTCATAATATGCATAGTTATGATTTGGGTGATAAACAATAAAGTTTATTTGGCACAGAAAAATGCAAAAACGGATTCCAAAAACGATACATTTCATAGAAAGACCAATTGATGCAGAAATGTTTTGTAGGATGTCACTGACAATTTTCAATCTTTTAAGTCTGTATTAAGAGAGTGCTAGGAGAGTTTTGTTGCAGGATCTGAGGTTGAGTGCTGGTACATATCTAGGCCATAAATGCTGCAGCCAGACCATGGAGTGCTTGAAAAGTACAGTGTAAAACTGTATATATCAATTCCTATCAACTGAAAGCCAATGCAAAGAGGCTAAAATGTTATGAGATTAATTTTTCTTGTTACCATTAACAGTCTGGCTACAGCATTCTGTATAACTTGGAAGTGTGATAGAGCTTTGCCTCTCAGGTAAACAGTGCATGAATAACCATCTCCAAGTGAGAGAGTAATATAAACCATCTCAGTTTCAAAACAATAGGAAGTTGATGAAAACAGGACTGAACTACTTTATTAACTTGCTAATCAATAGTTGGATCCTCCTTTATAGGCTAAACAGAGAAAACCAGGTTGTCAAGATTTCAATGACGCAAACAGGATTTTATTTTAGATTTTTTTACTATTGAAATTGAGGATGTTATTAGACAGTTGTTTAAGGATGCCAGACTGTTGATTTTACAGATACATAAAGTCATCAGCATAACAATGAAAAGAAATGTTGACTACATATTATTCGGCCAAGTGGAAGCATGTAGAAAGAAAATAGGAGAACTAGGACAGAGCCTTGAGGTACTCCAGAGTTCAAAGTGGCAGTAAACTGAGAGGTAGCAGAGAGCAGTGTCCTCCAACTCCAAAGACAAATTAAGATATTATAATCTACTGTATCATAATGCAGAGCTTAATTCAAGTAAAACAGGGCCAACCCTTCAAAAGGATCACTGGACAGGAGATTATTGGTCACCCTTAGTATTCTCAGTGCTATGCTTTGCTTAAAAGTCATATTGAAACTTGTATGTATGTAATATGTAGATGTTCCTTATCATTTTCTATCAAATTATGTAAGCACTGAAATTTCCTGTAGAAGACAAGGAATTATTTGGTGAGTCAAACTACTTCTGCAGAGAGACAGTCAGGTCAATTTCATCTGGGTTAACAACATTTGAATATATTATCAGCTCTGCATGCGTTGATAATACATGGAGACACACAGCTGTGTTCACTGTGTTTAATACAATACACTCAATTGTTCATGTATCTCTAACATTACCCACCTTACTAATTCCACCCTCTCTGTTCTTTAATTCCCCCAGACACACAAGCCTGCGTTCCTCACTTGCGACTCCTCCACATCTTACATGCCATGTTTTTACTCCAGGAATTTGGTTTACGCTCTCTTTCTCAGAGACACACACACACATACACAATCCAGACCCCCGCATCTTGATGTAACACAGTTGGTATTCAAAAAGGGGGGGGGGGGGGGGGGGTTGAAAACCACCGCCCGATTTTAGTAAGAAGAATTGCCAACACCCGCACACGCACCCATTTACCGCCACTTA
>JAVQJV010020725.1:0-22042 GCA_036024995.1 Gadopsis bispinosus | reverse complement strand
TGCGTGAATGATGAACACTTTTTTGTTTGATTGCTAATTTACCATTGACCTCTCGCGGGCCGGTCAGGGACAGCCAAAGGGCCGGATGTGGCCCGCGGGCCGCACAATGCCCAGGTCTGTCCTAACAGACACCAAAAGATGCTGTAGCCTTGATCAAACGAGGCGCTCTGAGTATGCAGATTTGCATACTTTGCAAAACAATGTTTGAACGGTTCTCTTTTGCCAAAGATGATTGGTCACGTCCAGCTTTCTGCGCATCATCTTTTTCCTAAAGGACCTGTGGCCCATCAGCAGAGGTGTGGACTCAAATCACTTTCATCTTTCCCCCAAGGCATTCGTCGTGTTGCACTCATTTGTACATACAAAAAGTGACAGAGGTCACTGTGGGAAGAATAGAAAAATAAGAGAGACGGTCAACCTGCTTACTTTCTCACCTCAACACACCTGTTAAATCGCTCGGTGAAGTGGGCATTGTTGTCCGATGTCAGAAAAGTGTCGGGGGAGGAAGAAAACAGATGCTGTTTGAACATCCAACAAGCGCTTCATTTTGAGCCTACTGGCCGCCTTTAGACTTAACAGAATCAAAAAAAAGTACTTGAAATTTGAGAACACAACTTGCGACAGTGTGCAAATGAGTGTTTTTCAGGTGATACAAATGACATTAAGGATGGCTGTGTTCTACTGAAGTGTCCCATTAAGTCATGACAGTTTGACAGCGAGGCAGCATGCACAAAGCCAGGACCCTGAAACTGAAGAAGCTACATGGAATTCAGCCGTCATTAATTCTATTATTCACACTTGTGCTTTTCCTACTGCGATATGTGTGGAACAAAGGGGCCATAGCACAAGCTGAAAGAAAAGGTGTATTTGGCAGTGCACGGCAGCAGACAGGCAAATAATGACTTGTTTAGGACTTGAAGTCAGGACTTTGTCCTTGAGATTTCATAGCCAAGACTTGAGATTTACTCGTGACTTTTAACACAACTTTCTCCCACCTCTGCCTTTTCGGACCCACTAGATTCATTTTGGGGCAGTGTAACAGGTATGAGACAACAGAGGAAAACCAGGAAAGGAGGATTCTCCATTAGAAATGGATAGAGGCTCTTTGTCCCAAAGACCGTGACATTTTCTGAGACTACGGTAAACTCAGCATGCCACAGCCAACACGCCTGGCTACTACATTCCACTGAAGCCTACATACTGCCAATCAGCCATGCAGCTGATTGGCAGTCACCATCAGTTAGCTGGTAAGCAGAGAAAGCCATAGTCTAAGCTAGACATCTCCAGGGCCTCATTATAGGCCCCATTCGCCAGCAGCTCAGACTCTTATGTGCGAGTGCCCGGGAGTAGCAACAGGGCCCACTTCACCAGAAGCAGCCAGGGACGCATTCTTCCTCCACTAGGTCCGTTCAGGGCTGAATAAGCCTTTGTGAAGCGTGATATATTGTAGACGTGACAGCCTGCCTCAAATCCATTTACAGTCACGGGCAAAAATCTCCATGTAGTTTCTGATTCGGCTCTAATCCCAGACAGCACCACACCTTTATCTCATAATTACCCACAAGGAAATACGCAGGGATTGTATCAGTTTAGGTAGGAATTAGAGGACAGGCAGTGAGGACGCCCATGCAGCACATGCCCTGACAGCTGCCCAGACGCTGGATTATACAGCTAGAAATGTGGAATTGAAGACAGGCTACGGCAGAGTCTGGGTCTCACGGGCCCATGTCCCATATGATGTAATGAAGAAGTGATTCCCAATCAGGGCTTACTGCACCCCAGGGGCTACTTCTGCCGTTGCCACATGAAATGTGGAAAGATTAGATTAGCTCGACTCATTTGAAAAAAAGAAATTAAGATTGGATGAAAGAATATATACCTATATTGAGTCAGCAATAACACTTGAGTACTGCGTTAGCTAAGGAGATTGATAAGTGGTTTAAAGAAATAGCTACGAGTATTAACAGTTGAAATTGTCAGATAAAAGTAATAAACTGTTGAAACAGCTAGATAAAAGTGATTAAAATGACTAAAATGAACAAATAGTTCGCCAAATGCAAATGAATGGTTGAAATTGCTCAAAGGATAAATGCTCAAAATAACTAAACAAAAAATGGACAAATGGTTTAAATAGATCAAAGTAATCGATAGTAAGGTAAGAAAGTAAGGGATGAATGGTTATAGATGACCAACAGCTACATGGGTGAAATGTCCAGCTTCTGCCACTCCAAGTGCTAGTAGCACAAATGCAAACTTGACCTGGCTTATAGATTGGCAGTTCACTGTGGGAAAATAATTATGGTAACAATATCCACTTTCATATTAATGAAAGGGCTGTGGGGGAAAGTCTGACAAATAAGGATGGGAACCAGTGTAGTATGTGACAGTGACTGATCCGTTCATAATTATGGCTTAAACAATTAAGACATCTTAATGCATTCAAAGCCCAACCTTCTGCATTTTTGTGCAATCTCGATTTAATTTAGAAAAATTAAACGAATATGAACAATACATTTCCTTAATCATCTGAACAGCAGGCTAGAACACACACGACAAAACAATTAGAAAGCAGAGAATACATTTTTAATAGACATCCTTTTCATAAGCTCAGTTATTTGGGAGAATCAGAAAACTGAAATAAAAAGGTCAAAAAGGCACACGCAACAACATTCAGTGAGATGAACGTAAGATAAGCCTTAATTAATGCAATAATTAAGCAACTACGATGAGCTAATTTGATGTTTGACCATGAAGAGCTGCAGAGTGTTGTCCTGGATCTTCTCTAGATCTTTTCTTGAAGCAGCGCTCGCATTAGATTTGGTTTTTGAGGATGCTGATGGGCCATTTACAGCGCCTATTTAGAGTGACAGCTGTTTTATGGCCACTGTTTTCAGTGTGCAGAAAACAAAACAGATGCATACAATTACGTTTTCTGTCCGTGGGAAACCATCTTGTTTTTCACTGCTTGGTTGTACATCAGTTACGTTAACACTGTTTCCTTCGTGTTAATGGGGTTTTCCTTTAAGAACATGCTACTCTACAGAGCCAGCCATCAACCAAATCGACACAACACTCAAAAAACACATACTTTATTACAAATTGCTGAAACAGGGGCACTAAAAACAAAACGGCAGAGAAACACACGAATCCCCCCCCGAGTTCAACTCAATTGGATAGAAAATATTCTCATTTAAAAGTCATGAATAAAATGAAAGCACAGGAGAACATGAGGTGGACAAAATGATTTGGAACACGGCGTTCGGTAGCTTTGTCCAGCAAAAAAAAAAAAATAAAAGGAACACTTATTAGATTATAAGAGCACAGTTTGGTGCGGCATTCCAACCTTTCAAAAAGAACAGAAAATTTGATTTACTTTCAGGAATAAATAAATAATAAAAAAAAATAAAAAAGGGACACCGCCCTGCACCCACCGAAAAAAAAGAAAGAATACAAATTAATCTCTTTTAAGTGAAATTTTGAGAAAATGTGGTGCAAACGAAAAACAAACGTTTCCAGAGAAAAACGGTGACAACACACACGTCAATCAACACACACAAATGAACACGCATCACATGCCTGTAAAGTCCTTGTCTCACACTCATTCTCTCTAACACACACACACACACACACACACACACACTGTGGCTATTGATTGACTTGACTGACTGGTTTCACGACACATCAATAAACTGACAGTGCAAATTTTCAGACGGCTGCAGAGATCTAAAATAAGAGCAAAGAAGACACACCAACAGGACAAACTTTCAGACATTTTGTACAATTCTTAAATGAATTCAGTGTTGGATATCTGCTCTTCTGTTCTTTTTGTTACGTTTCAGGATAAAGATGGAATGAAACTCCAGAGAAGCCGTTGAGGAAAATAACTGTACGTTTGGATGCAGCACTACTTAGAAGAGTGTTTTTTTTTTTTAAAATGCCTTTAAACAACTGTTAGTTATTTTAGAATTAATGTAAGATGATCTTTGTCTTAACCCTTCATCGGACACATTTAAAACAAATGTTTAAAACAATAACAGGTTGTTAACTACATAAAACATTCTGGAGCACCATTTTCATAAACACGAGTTGAGACAGAACTATCCAAGAACAAAGATTTGAAGCCAAAAAGGTGATTCTGGCCATTCTAAAGGCTGCAATCTTGACTGGTGGCACTAAATTTGGACTTAAATGTAGACACGAGTCAATCCAGTCAACTGACTACAGTGCATCATGAAGGTTGGTTCTCATCTACGGGGTTATAATGAATGACATCTGACCTCCTGTGGCGGGGCAGGTCAGGCCACCCTGGTCCACTACACCTGTATGATGTGAAATGCTTACTTTCCAACGTATGCAAATTCTCTCAGGAAAACAGGTAGAGAAGCCTGGAAAATGCAAAAAAAAAAAAAAAAAAAAAAAAAATAGATCACGAACGCTCCCGTTCACAGGCGTTCCTGTCCCCTGTAGGCTAGCCGAGTGTTTTTGACACCCAGGTTTTACAGTACCTCACAGTCCTTTGGGTTTGTCAAGAGTTCTCAAAGACTCCGAAGAAGATTCCTGAAATCAATCCAGTCACAGGATATGGAAGGATATAGAAGGGTCTGTTAACTGGATAGAAGGAGTTACAGAGTTCCTGCTCCTGTTGTTATGTCTGTTTTGTATCGTTTCCTCTTTCTACTTCACCATTCGGCATCCCCAATGGCTTTGGAGAAGACATAGTCTCTCCCATTCAGGTTCATGATCCCGTCCTTCAGGTGGAATTTCCATTTATTCTTACTTCTGTGAATCTGGGGAGTCAAGAGAAGGAAATGAATGTTGTGGGCGTCGAGGACAGACGACACAGTTTCATCTCACAGGGGACACTAATGTCTTTAGCCCACGCACACAGAAGGCTCAGCCGGACACATGCACTGCGGTATTAACCAGCGTCCACAGATTGGTCTTTATAAGCAATTCATTTGCATCAGATAGGGTTTGATTTGGGCTGTAAGATACTGGTGATCAAACACTGCACTCAAATAGAATGTGAATCAAGCAAAAACATCTAATGTCCAACAGAAAAACAGCGTGGCATTTTGAGCTTTTACAGTATAATATAACTTCAAAGTTGTAGCAAATGACTTGGGGATGCAAAAATACTACATTTTCTAGTCCAAGTTCTATGTCAACTGATTTAAATGTTTGAGTTTTGCTGTGCTGTGAGTTTGCTGGTTTCTTACCTTGTCATACTGACACACCACTACATTCTCTGTATCAAACAGCTCCTGGTCCTCCTCATCGCTGACGTCATCCCCACTGTTCAGCGGCTCCTGACGACGAGACAAAACCAAGAAGTTGAACAATAATGCGCGTTTTAAATATGGCGCAAAATCCGTTGAAACTGAATTTTGGACCCGTGTTACGTGTCCTTTACTCTGGTGCCCACCTCTTCAACCTGCCCGTCCTCTCCCCCATCCTTGTCCTTCTCCTCCTCGTCATCTTCATCATACTCCTCCTCCTCATCCTCGTCCTCTTCTGAGGAGGTGTCCCCGGTGCCGTCCACCTGCAGCATCATGGGAGGCTGCTGGGTCTGGGCTTGCTGCTGGGGCTGCGGTGGGGCCTGCTGCACAGCTGCGCCTGGGGCCTGCTGAACTTGCTGGACCTGAGCTGTTGCCTGACCGGTCTGCTGCGCCATAGCTGCTGCCTGCATCACCTGACAGAAGAACGAAGAAAAACAAGTGATCGTCTGGTCGTTAGTCTAATTAGCTAGCTACGGTTAACATGCATGTAATTTATAGGTATAAAAAAACTCCCAACTTTGTGCATGCTTAGATAACATTAACACACCCGTCACACTTGAGCCCAAACTAGACACAGATGTCAGCCAATAATACAACAAATACGTTGGGTAAACAGAGCTATGTATTAGAGAAAACTCATGAGTGAAAAGAACAATTCAGCCAGTAATGAAGGAAGTGAAGTGCTGACCTGTGTATTGCCTTGGACTTTGTTTCCTGAAGCTAAGACAATCTGCTGCGGCTGGATGATGACTCCTGTTTGCTGCGGCAGGCCTCCCTGCAGAGGAGCCAGGACCTGCACACACAGCGAACAGGAAACATACATACATATTAGTGTATCGTGTCGTCTTTGGAGACTTGTATGATAATTGCATTATTATTTTATTCTGCATTCTATTATTGCTGGTTCAATTGGAGAAGGCACTGATATTAAAGGTCGTGGATAATATTTCTTTTTTGCAGAGCTATTTTGTGTTTTTCATGGCATTTTCTTCCCCACAAT
This sequence comes from Gadopsis bispinosus, assembly GCA_036024995.1. NCBI lineage: Eukaryota > Metazoa > Chordata > Actinopteri > Centrarchiformes > Percichthyidae > Gadopsis > Gadopsis bispinosus. The sequence continues at coordinate 15,763 of JAVQJV010020725.1, read as the reverse complement.
TCAAGTTCTTATTTCCAATAAATGGTTCTTCCACTGCTTCAACGCCAGAGGACCCACAGCTATGCAGCCAAACAGTTATTTAACTTAACTTGTCACGAACTGATTACACACAGGATGTCAGTTGTCAGTTATTATATTCTATGACAGACCACGGATAAACCTGAGACATGAAGCCGTGCTGCACTTCTTGCCCGCTTTCTTTTTACTTTTCAAATGGCTCCGTTTGCCAAAGCTAGGTGTTCCCACCTGTTGTATTACCGGTGCCTGCACGCTGCCAGGCTGCATCTGCTGCTGCAGGAGGATCTGCTGCTGGGGCTGCTGGATGATGTACTGAGCCCCATTGGGAGCACGGACCACCTGCAGGATCTGACCTGAGAGACCGCAAAATAGAAGAGGATTGGGAAAGTGCACGCAGCTCTTGCAGCTGCCGGGGGGGGGGGACTTGGAGAAGCTGATGTACTACACCAGCAAACGTTATGAATTCACTTAATTTGGCAATGTGAATATCCACGTTGTTTCTTTTTGCACAATATATATCAATATATGTATTGATTTTATCACACCTTAACATGTACAATAATAAGGACAACAAAACAAATCAAGAAATACAAAAGACTGAAAACAAGTAATTAGACAAAAAACATTGCAGAGCAACAAGATCAACCAAATAAGCACATGTCATCAGACATTCAAAAAATATTCATTCAGACATCCTGTGAATGTTACCAATAAAGTAAAAGTAATTAAATCAATTAGGCACTAGGGTGTTCGATCATGGTTCCCCAGATTATAAATAAAAGGGGAAAGAACAAAGTACATTTACTATTTATTAAGTTGTGAGAGCTAGGTTGTCATAGGGCTCCATTTGCTGTGAACATATTCATTTTCAATTTTAGATTAGCAGTTATTAATTTTTTATTTAATTGTGTTACTTTTTTTTGCAATTAGAAGTAGGACTTTTAGATTTTGGTCACACTTCTCTGAGATTACCCAAAATAAAGCAGAGTGGGTCTGAATGTAAGTCAATATCCAGGGTCTCCTCTTTCATTTCTTTCCAATAGTCTATTACTTTTGCACAGGATATGATGCACGAATAAACGTGTGTGCGCGCGTGTGTGTGTGTGTGTGTGTGTGTGTGTGTCTTACCTTGGCTGGTGATGAGCTGCTGGTACGGGGTGACACCTGTGGGCAAAGCAAGCGCTGCCGCTGTAGCTGCTGCACTCTAGAGGAGAAAAGGAGAAGACACACTCAAGAGGGACGGAAAGGAAGCGGTGAGGTACACTCAAACATCAAGTCCACAAGAAAAAGGACATTTGATTAAACTGTAGAGCAGGATTTTAAGTTTTAAGATTGTCACGGTGTAATTGCTCTATAAGGGTGTTAAAAATACACACAAACACACACACAAGTAGTTAGGACTTTAGCGCTGAATTCATTTCTCTGGAGAGATTTGAATATTTATGAAATATAGCACAACCGCTTCACAAGTAAAGTGCAAATATTCATGTTCCCTCGGCTGTCGTGATAAAAGCACCGACTCATTTTATCTGCCAGGTGTGATGGTGAAAGGTTCGAAATTTGCAAGTGAAGCTTAAAAGAGCTGTTTGAGAATTAATTCTTGAGGTCGCGACAACAAAGGGGGAGTGTTTTGACGCGCCACTGTGTGAAACTGATGACGTAAACGGTTTGTGCGTCAGTGTGTGTGAGAGGAACAACAGGAGAAAGGAAAAGGATGTATTATCCCCGGCTTTATCTCCACTGTAATCAAGGCCCCTAAGCAGCTCTGTTGCTTTTCATGCCCTTCTGCCCCTCCATCTGTTACTAGACCAGTCGTTCTGCTCTCAGGAAGAAGAAAAAAATCTGGCTACAAAATATGTGCATGGAAAAAAAACGTATCATTTTGAATTCTTGCTTTAAAATGTATTTAATTAATCCGAGCTGCTTGCAGGTTTTTGCAGTCGCACTGCAGCAAAATACGACTGGCAGGCATCAAATTAGGCATTTTCTCACAGGCAAAATGGCACGTTTGTGAACAAAGTGCTGCACTTGGCCTTTATCACTGCAGTGTGATTAGACAGATCCACTGAACTCAGCGTAAATATGGCTGGTTATGGGCTATATTTTTTTGGTTTTCTTCCATAGTTATAGAGCCTTTTAGTGCCGACGCCATGATTAAATCACGGATGTCAGTAAACGTAAAACTGGAGGCAAACACGAATCACCTCAGAGTGGTAGACTGCATAAGCTACTGAGAATGTCATCTTGCTGTGTTATTGGGTGCCAGAATCGCAGGAGTAATGGCTCCAAATTGAAATTCTATCACATACCAGCTGCCACTGCCAGTCAAAGACAGCTAACGTTGTGGTTAAATGCGATAAGACGGAAAAATTGCTCTGAGGCGAGCATCAAAAATGCTCGTGTTTGTAGCGTTATCAGGTAACTGCTCCCACTGTTGACTCACTAGCACCTCTGTCTGGGGTGACAGAGGTCAGTGATTGTTGCCCCAAACTATAATTTCATGTTCACTTATTATATGTAGCCTACATTTATCTACTTACCATCCCTGTTGCACTCATGTGCTGTAGAATCTTGGAATCCTGAACAATGACTTGCTGCTGGGGAGCTGTGGAGAGAAAATTTGTGTAAGTCATACAATATATTCCCCAAAACTACTACTAATATCCTGAAAAGAAAACGATTAAACAGCCATGGAAATGTGGTACGGTCATTTAAAATCTAATGCTTAAATAAATAATGCCCTTTAATAGGGGATTTTCTTCCAAAACCCCTTCAGTGGGAAAAAAATACAAAGCTGTATATAACTTGTGTGTAGAAATGGCAGACAGATGTTAGACGTTTCTACTGTTTATTGCTAGCTGTTCTATGCCAGCACAGTGCAGCAGTGGTGGTGGTGGTGGTGTCCAACCTTGCTGCTGCTGGGGAGGCAGGATGACTTGTTGAGCCTGTGCTGGCTGGGTCACCTGCTGGACTTGCTGGACTTGCTGGACCTGTTGGACCTGCTGCTGATGCTGCTGCTGCTGCTGCTGCTGCTGCTGCTGCTGCTGCTGCTGAGCGGCCTGCAGGGCTGCCTGCTCCTCAGTGTGGAAGCCCTCCACTGCCTTGGACTGCAACAGTTTGTTTTCCCATAGCTGAAGCATCGGGCAGAAGAAAGGAGCAGTAGAGAGAGGCAATCATTTACTTCATTAAATGGGTTAAATCAGAGGTTACAAGTCTCGGCGTTATCTTGGATTCAGATCTAAGCTTCACGTCCCACATTAACAAGGTGATGAAAACTTAATTCTTCCACCTTCGAAACATAGCTAAAGTACGACCATTTCTAAATCAGACAGACGCAGAGAAACTGTTTCATGCTTTTATTTCAAGCCGACTCGATTACTGTAATGCACTTTTTATTGGCCTCCCAAAAAAAAAACCCTGACAGACTTCAGCTCATTAAAAACTCTGCAGCTCGGCTGTTAACCAGAACCAAGAGGAGAGAGCACATTAGTCCAGCTTTAGCTGCTTTGCACTGGCTTCCTGTAACATTTAGAATTGATTTTAAGGTCCTCCTTCTTGTATATGAAGCCATAAATGGGCTAGGCCCAAGCTACATTTCCAACTCCCTTGATAATTATCTGCCTTCAAGAACACTCCGATCATCTGCTGCTGGATTATTGAATGTTCCCAGAAACAGCAGCAAGAAAATCAGGGATGCAGCCTTTATCAATTATGCCCCAAAGCTTTGGAACAAACTGCCAGCAGATATCGGTGAAGCCAGCTCGCTACACATCTTTAAGAGCAAGCTTAAAACTAATTTTTTCACTTTAGCCTTTAATTAGCTATTAGGATTTTAGTTGCTTTTAAACATTATTTTAAATTTTACTATTTAATTTTAAGAAACGAGAGGAAGAAGTGAAGATTATAAGGGAGGAAGAGGAAATTATTAGGAGGGAGGAGGAAGAGAGAGTTCAGGAAGAGATTAAACTGGAGGAACAAGAAACAAGAAAGGAGAATTGAGGAAGTACAGAGGAAGAGAGGAAGAGGAAAGGATCAGGTTGAAGGAGGAAATGGCTAAGGAAGAGAGGAGACAAGAAGAGCGTGAATTAGCAGAGTAGAAGATTAAAATAGGAGACTGGAGGAACAATGGAGAATTGAGGAAGTAGAAAAAGGACAAAGAGAGAAAGAGGAAGTAGAAAAAAGACAGAGGACGGGTGAAGGGTGAAGGGTGAAGGGTGAAGGAGGAAATTTAAAAAAAAAATTAAATTTAGCTGTCCAAGTTTTATTTTTCTTAACTGTATCTTCTGTTATATTTTAAATATGCTAATTTTCTGATTGCCATTTCTTACATTCTGTTAAAGTTTTATTTCTTTAATAAGCCATCTGCAATTTGATTTTAAATATTATCTGTTCAAAGTTTTATTTTTCTTAACTGCACTTCTGTTTTATGGCATTCTCTTCTGTAAAGCACTTGGTGCATTTAATATCTTTGTTGTAAAGCACTTTGAACTGCATTTCTTGTATGAATGGTGCTATATAAATAAAGTTTATTAATTATTATTATTATCCCTCAGGAGACACGATAGATCACTCAATCAATTACCATGGCAAGGACCATCGATGCCTGCTTAGATGCCTGCTTGGCCCTGCTGAGACGGCACACCTGGATCAAAAGGCACAGCTGCATCAGTCATGACTGAAGCTGCTTAACACCACAGGGCACAGCTCAGTGGTGAGTTTAACCCCGTTAGTGGGAATATACTGATAAATAGCCAGATTACCTCCTATCATTAAGATGAGAGCTGTGAATGTCAGATAGACCTTTCTAACAGCTTCACGGAGGCCTGGGTGCAACAAAATAGCACTTTAAAATCGTTATGCAAGCACAACATCTGTGTACACTCTGGTAAACAGGCTGAACACTGCATAATGGTTCAGGTAACATCAGACAGGGAGATTAAACATCTCAGACATAGCAGGCCCATATCCAAATGATCTAATTGTGTAGGTTGTTGAAAATACTATTATGTATGCAAATTCCTCCAGATGAGTTTTATAACAAAGTCTGTAGAAACTTGAATGCAGCAACACATTTTAAATGTGCGTAGGTGGAAAAACACCATGGTGAGCTGTATACTATAGTTGTTTTTGAGCAACTTCAGCAATTAGGTAATACAAGTTAGTATTGTTGCATTTACAAAATGGAGTAGGATCTTTAAGGTGTTTCATTAAGCTATTGTTTTATATGAATTACAGGCCTATATGTGTTACATAAGTACAGTTATTGAAAGTTATTAAACAATAAAGCAGAACATTGTGGCTCTGCAAATGAAAGAAAAAGAAACAACATTGCACTTTCCTTCCTTAGTGTTTGTCCTAGTTTTTGTTGTATGAGCAGCTTACATGACATTATCTTCTTCCTGCTTGTCTCCCTATTAGAAAATAAAATTAGTTTAGGTGCCTGCAAACCCAATTACTGGCTGATAGAAGGTGTCCGAGTGTTATGTGTAAAAAGGTTGGGGCAGCACCATTGATTTAGGCAGGCCTGATTAGATGTTGTTGGGAAAGTGAGTTAAATTTTTTCAGGAGCTGGCATTACAACAATGGTATAGTTAAACACAAAGGCTTGTTTCATTTGATCGTTAGAAAGACAAAAACGCTTTAAACAGGTTAGGTATTGGCACAGATCTGAGGATTCCACAGATGTGTGTCATCCCCATCTGTTAAATTGTCATCAGACTGTTTATTGTAGATAACAATGGCACAAATGTGATTTGCTTTTTTGAGACATTGAAGGCCTCATAAATTTCAAACGGGAGTTGCTGCAGTAAAAAGAACATTTTCAACTATAAATCATCCTACCCAATGTGAAATACCTGGTCCTCTGTAGAGATCCTCTTTTTATAATGTGATAGCTGTATTTCAAACTCCAGTGGACAAATTATAGTGGGAGCAGGGTCAACAGATACTTTTCTTTGTCAGGCTCCTGAGCCATATGACATTATGAATCAGGATTTTGCTAAACCTAAGGCAGCCCAAGGGAGAGCAGCTTCTTGAGCTGTCTAAAAATGTTTAAAAAATAAATTGAACACAAGTATCACAGGTAAAAAATGCACCCAAAGAATGAAACCAGCAAAAATAACTAAATAAATAAAGCCACACCCAAGCATAGGTTAGTTAGGTAAGGGTTAGGGTTAGTTACCTAAAACTACATCCGATTGTCACACAAGTCCTAAAAGCAGATAAAGAAAACCAAATCAAACAAATTAGTCAAAAATATTAGACTTGGTCATTTATTTATTGAGGAAAATGATCCAATATCACATATCTGTGAGTGGCAAAAGTATGTGAACCTTTAGGATTAGCAGATAATTTGAAGGTGAAATTAGAGTCAGGTGTTTTCAATCAATGGGATGACAATCAGGTGTGAGTGGCTGACCTGTCTGATCTTCACAACACATGTTTGTGGAAGTGTATCATGGCATGAACAAAGGAGATGGTTGAGGACCTCAGAAGATGAGTTGTTTATGCTCATCAGGCTGGAAAAGGTTACAAAAACATCTCTAAAGAGTTTGAACTCCACCAATCCACAGTCAAATTGTGTACAAATGGAGGAAATTCAAGACCATTATTACCCTCCCCAGGAGTGGTCGACCAACAAAGATCACGCCAAGAGCAAGGCGTATAATAGTCCGAAGGGTCACAAAGGAACCCAAGGTAACCTCTAAGCAACTAAAGGCCTTTCTCACATTAGCTAAAGTTAATGTTCACGAGTTCACCATCAGGAGTACACTGAACAGCAATGGTGTGTATGGCAGGATTGCAAGGAGAAAGCCACTGCTCTCCAAAAGAACATTGCTGCCCGTCTGCAGTTTGCGAAAGGTTTTTTTTTTTTGGTTCAAATGAGAAGCGTTATGTTTGGAGAAAGAAAAACACTGCAATCCAGCATAAAAACCTCACACCATCTGTGAGACACGGTGGTGGTAGTGTCATGGTTTGGGCCTGTTTTCCTGCATCTGGGCCAGGACGGCTTGCCATCACTGATAGAACAATGAATTCTGAATTATACCAGCAAATTCTAAAGGAGAATGTCAGGACAACTGCCCGTGAGCTGAAACTGAAAAGAACGTGGGTCATGCAGCAAGACAACAACACTAAGCACACAAGTCATTCTACCAAAGAATGGTTAAAGAAGAATACATTTAAAGTATTGGAATGGCCAAGTCAAAGTCCTGACCTTAATCCAATAGAAATGTTGTGGAAGGACCTGAAGCAAGCAGTTAATGGGAGGAAACCCACCAACATAAGTGTTGAAGCTGTTGTGTGGCTACATGAGCTAACATTCCTCCAAGTCAATGTGCAGGACTAATAAACAATTACCGGAAATGTTTAGATGCAGTTATTGCTGCACAAGGGGGTCATACCGGATACTGAAAGCAAAGGTTCACATACTTTTGCCACTCACAGATATGTGATATTGGATCATTTTCCTCAATAAATAAATGACCAAGTCTAAACTTTTTGACTAATTTGTTTGATTTGGTTCTCTTTATCTACTTTTAGGACTTGTGTGACAATCGGATGTAGTTTTAGGTCAAATTATGCAGAAACATGGAAAATTCTGAACAGTTCAAAAACTTTCAAGCACCATTGTATATAAATGTCTGATTTGGCATTGGAAAATTGCAAGACAATTAAAGAAAACATTTGTAAACCAAAATGAGGAATAGATTATGTTTTAAATTAAATGATTTGAGGACATCCAAATTGTAAGGGGTTTTGTGAAATAATAAAATTCACAGCTTTCATTAGTCTTCTTAGCACCACTTCCGGCTCACTCTGAAAATATAATTGTCCATCTCTTATAAAAATGATAAAAGATTTAAAAAATCTTTTCAAAATCTTACTTTAAGCTGCTTAATAAAAGCCCCACTCAATAATATTCCAGCTGTGTCATTAATGCTTTCATTGTACTGTAATACTTGCATTCATATTGCAACTACTTCTCCAGTAGTTGCACTATTTCCCATTTTTCACACCTCTGGGCCACATCCAAAGCTGTGGATCCAGAACAGTCCAGCAGAGTCCTTTCTGCTCCATTCAACAGCAGAGCCTTTACAATAGGCATGCAGCCATGCTGGGCAGCCAGGTGTAAAGGTGTCGCCTTTCCTGAGTTTACTGCATTGACATCTGCATGATGTGATATCAAATGGAGGACACTTGGGAAACTGCCACTGGTACAGGCTACATGTAGTGGTGTCCATCCGTCACTGTCCTCTGACACGTTTGGGTTGGCCTTGGCTGCCAGGAGCTTTAGCACCACTTCCGGCTCACTCTGGTGGCAGGCGAGGTGGAGCGGGGTCCATCCATTATCACCGCTAGCATTCACACAACCACCCTGACTCTCCAGCTGGACCACCGTGGCTTCATGTCCCCTTAGGGCAGCCAGGTGCGTGGGAGTCCAGCCTTGGAGGGTCCTGGAATCTGGGTTGGCCCCGTTTGTCAACAGCTGCCTGCAGATGCCTGTATGACCCTTCAGAGCAGCCAGGTGAAGTGGAGTGTATCCTCTGCTGTCTGCACTGTCAGTAATCACCCCGCTCTTCAGCAACTGTCTGACTACTCTGTTATGGCCTTCCTCAGCTGATAGGTGAAGAGCAGTGGACAGAGAGAAGTCGGTAGCGTTGGGATCTGCTCCCTGAGTGATGAGGAGCTTGGCAATATTCAGATGCCCATAGGCGGAGGCGAGGTGGAGCGGGGTCCTCCCTTGTGCCTCCTGCTCTCCGACAGCTTCATCCGACAGCCGTGAAAGCAGCAGGCGCACCACTGTTTCATGACCATTCTGACAGGCCAGGTGAAGGGGCATCCAACCGGCTTTTTCCCGGGCATTCACCACAGCTCCTTTGTCCAACAGGAGACGGACAGTCCTGTCATCGCCATTCTGAGCAGCAAAGTGGAGCGCTGTCCACTGGTCCTCATCTCCCTGGGTGGCAGCCGCACCATGTTCCAGCAACAAAGAGATGATGTCATGCAGCCTGTAGAAAATAAGTTTGATTCATAATGTACACTATTACTGACTCTTGTCGTCATCATGAGGTTGCCAGGCAACCAGCAGAGACTCTAGCCTTCTATAGCATAAAAACATGAGAGGGGTATCAAGCTTTTCATCTAACTACTGGGAAGAAAGTGAGAAATACTATTTCCCAAAATGTCAACCTATTCCTTTAACTTTGAATACAGGAGTAGGAAGTCTTTGGTTAATGTTACACCTGCAGATATAATCAAAATAGCCAGTTAGGTAAATAAATGAACGGAATTACTTTTCTATTTTTTTTTTTTTCCTTGTCACTAAAATTGTTCAAATATATTTATACAGACCTGTGCAGAACAGCAATAATAAGAGGAGTGTAACCTCTGGCAGTCGTACAGTTGACTTCAGCACCCAGACTCAGGACATGCTCAACACTCTCTGCATCCTTGCTGGCTACCGTGTAGTGGAGGAGGCTCTTATTATCTGAAAACTGTGTGTCAACATGCTCTCTGTTCACAGACTGTCTGAAACTACCAAAGTCCTTTTTAGACAGCAGAGAAAGGATGCCGTCCTTGTCATGTTGGTCATCTGCAACATGAAATCAAAGGGCACTATATGAGAAAAAGAGCTGCGGAAATGGTGATTAAAGTGTGTCACAGAAAATGTTGCCACATTGACGCCGTGTGCCCTCATTTCATTGTGTATGGCAGTGTGCATGTGTACATAATGGCAGAGGGTGAAGTTTTCTGGAGGCTACGGAGCTCAGTCAATATCAGTCTTGGTGTGAAATGTATTACTGCATTAGTGTGGAACAAATGTACCTTTACATTCATATTTTAACAAGGAGTGGCAATGAAATCTGCGTGAATGTTTATTTTATTATCTCTTCCACTGATAGTTGACTGCTTTTCGGCACTAAAGGTAATATTAACAATGTGACAGCACTGTAAATAGCCCTTTTTAAATGTCAGCCCTCCAGGCTTTGTACTGCTTTGAACATGATTTGAACATCCTATTCTACCCATGCGTTTACCTGAGGGAAGGTCAGGCATCTCAGGCAAAGCAACCTAAAATGGAAAAGAAAGAAAGGACATACTACAGTAGTTATTAGCTGTGAAAATCAGTCATCCCAAGTGGTTAATAAGCACACATACATTATCAATCAGTAAGTGAGCATGGGTCTTCAAGGGTATGAATGACTCCTAACACCTAAACATAACATCTACAATATTAATAACTGGATAAATTATATGCTCCATTTGCATTTGTGTAGTATTTGTGTACTTTTCTCTTTTCAGCCACACTAACAGCTAAAACTGCCAAGAAAATGTGCACAGACTTTCATTTCAGAGGATGAAGCCTACTGACATTAGTGATCCCTGAATTTTCCTCTAACACCACCAAGAGGTTGCTTTTTCTGTTTTTTGGTGAAATGTTTCTACAACTATTGGAAGGATTGTCATGAAAATTGGTACAAATGTTCATGAAGGATCAGGCCTAATGACTTAGGTGATCTACTGCAAACAGCCTCAGCTGTACTTTGTGGTTAGTGCTAATTAGCAAATGTTAGCATGCTAATACGTTAAATTAAGTCGGTAAGCATACCAAAACTTACACCTGCTGAACATCAGCATGTTAGCATTGTCACTGTGAGGGACTAATTAGATCTTCACAGAGCTCCTAGCATGGATGTAGAGTTTTTTGTAATGTAAACCTGAGCTGCTCATTATGCCAAAGGTGTACCAGATAGAGTACCATTCAAACAGAGTATTCAGCAGAGCTAACCTTATTTATCGGGAAAACCAGCCACGGATATTTAGATTTCTGTCCCTCGTCACCGTTTTTGTGACACTGGATTGGTCCTGGGATCTTGAGGACTTCACTCAGAGCTTCCGTTTTCCTTACAGTGTCTGCAAACAAAACAGAAGTAATGGACTGCTCTGAATGTGGATGAGAATGTGGATCAAAAGATGGACCAGTGAGAAAAGCCTCTCATGGAAGCAGATTAAAAGCCGTGGTTGGTTGATTTTTTAATCATGTGGCACTCGTCCATACTTTAGTGTACGAGAGTCTGCCTGCCGCACGTTAATACTGTGTTTTCTTGCTTGAAACACCTTTTTTATTGAGTGCAGTGTTTCATAACATTTTAATGGGATTTGTTTTTATAAAACACCCAAAAAGTTAAATAATGCTGACATTCTCATTAAAGGAAAAAAAGATTAATATTCTTATTAATTATCTTGGCATATTTTTACACTCAAATGGCAAAAGCAATTAAACACAAACTCAGTCAAAATTTTCTATGGATGCAATTCTTTTTCCCATATGTATTTTGTCTTACAGATGCTGTTATAATAATTTAATCAGTCTTTGTACAAATAAGCCTTAAAAATTCTGGTATGTCATTATCCCAGGATACTGGAGAAATATAATTCCTTTAACTTAAACTTAAAAATATATACACAATTGTATAATTTGTGTATACGTATGCAAGATATTGAGTAACCAGGTCCCTCACTGTGTTACATGACTTGTTAAATCTTATCGTCTATAGGAGATAGTTCTGTTGTTTTGCATCAAAATGTATTTTGGCAATCAGATATTTCTGTTAAAGGAAAAACTCAGCAGCTTTGGAAACTCAGCACATGACATAAAGAGCTGCAGGTCCATTAAGAGCTTTAAATTCAAATTATAATACATTCATTTTTTGCATTTTGACTTGTGTACCTGAGAATGGTGGCCTCTTCCTTTGGTCCTGGTCCCAGCACTGCCTCATGATGCAGATGATCTGATCACACTCATGGGGTTTCTCTTCAGGGATCATCTCCACACAGGGTCTCTTACCATGTGACACCTGTAACAGCACTGTGGTCACACTGCACCCTGGGTCCATAAAACAGATGTCAGGCACAGCGATCAATGTCAGTGTAGATCAACACATGCCGAGAATGACCACAGCAGCAAAGTGGGTTTACTTGTTTCAACACAATTTCAAAATATTTTGTCAAAGGAGCACTGAACATTATTTTCCTACAATACTAATCATGTGACGAATCATGTGACAGTATTTTCTTTTTATCTATTAAACAAACAACATATAATGTGTTAATTAGTGAGGTGCTTTATAGGTGCTTGCAGGTACATTTTATTCCCTTTGGACAGAGCCAGGCAAGATGATTACCAGTTTACAGTGTTTATGCTAATCTAAGTTAACCATCTCCTTCCTGGCTGTAGTTTCATTTTAATGGACAGACAGGAGAGTGATTCTGATCTCATCTAAATCCCTGCAATGAAGCAAATAAACCATTTCTGCAAATGTCAAATTATTTCTTTAGAAGGTTAGTTTACAGTTATGTTCAAGTAAATACAACAAAATATTAGGGCTGAGTTGTGACTTAGGTTTAGATACATAGAACTTGACAGTGCTGGGATTAAGATCACTTAAAAAGGTATGCCAACAATTTCAAATTAATTAATCCCTACCTGCATACGGTTTCTGCTGTGTCAGTATCTCCCAAATCACAATTCCAAAGCTGTAGATCAAAGATGAGAGAGCACTTACTTTCTCACCTGTGCAAATCCTGCATTGAACTTTGTCCCTCTTTTAGACAAAAGCATATTTTAATTTTTTTTTGTTTAAGAAAACATTGCGTTTTACAATAAAATAAAACCAGTGCATATAAATGGATAGAAAGAGTGAGTCAGACATGAGTAAAATACATAGAGTATGTCCCAGTGAACCGTAATAGAGTAAAAATATATACAGTAGAGGTCAAGGTTATACTGTGTGAATTGTACACTGAACCAGGAAAAAAGCAATGACTCTTAAGATGCAATTTCCAAAATGCCATTGGCAAGTCACCTGTAGACATCAAAGATAGTTCCTGGAGAATCGGGGCACTGATCGAAGGTCTCTGGGGGAATGTAACTTATGTTTCCCCTTGCTGTCAGATGCTCCATGAACATCTTCTTGCTCATGCCCTCTTCCCAGTGGATTGAACCAAAATCAGAAATCTTAGTAGAAAAACATAAATTCCAGAGTAGTAGAGGAATAGCATACATTGATCTGCAGAGCCCAGAAATGTAAGCATCTCGTCTCGTCTCGTCATGTTTCACTGAGTTTCACTGACCTTGACATGGAGATGATCGTCTAGTAGGATGTTGGACGTCTTGAGGTTAAGGTGGAGTAGTGGCGGTTTCATGCTGTGGAGAAAATTCATGCCCATGCAGGTCTCATGAATCATCTGGAACTTCTTTGTCCACATCAAATTGTGACTGGCTAGGAGATTGTTCAGTGATCCATTACTCATGTACTCCATAACCACAGCAGTGGCTTCACTGCACAGTCCGTAGACAGACACAACGTACTTGAATTTCACTTTGGTTATGTTGGACGCCTCGTCGATTATTCTCCTGTGATGGAAATAAAAATAAATAATAAATGAAGGGGTGTCACAGTTAAGAAGGTTGTGGTAAGTTGCGTCAAATTGTCTTTTCTGGATTGTTTTTACATAACTTTACATTTCGGCCACCAAAAATTTACTTTGGCCACCAAATTTAGGGGCTTGAAAATCTTACCGTTTATCCCTGGACTAATGAAACCACAAGATCTTTGTATGGTTCCAAATGAATGCAAAGTACACATGCTGAGAAATTACTGTAAAGTCAGACAGTTGCTTGCAATTGACAGCAGGATGACAGGCGATTTGTGCTAGTTGTAATTTTTTAAGTCTCACCTGTAAAAGTTGTTTGCACACAAGGTTGTGTTAAAGCTCTTCAGGGCACATTTTACCCGCCAGACCTTGAGCTTGACCTGGTACACCTGACCAAATCTACATTCTACCACCTTAATCCAGTCAGCCTCAAAGTCATCTTTCTTGAAGTTCCTGAACTGGCCAGGGGATTCATCAAGACAATCCATGAGTACAGCGATACACACAGAGACCCTGAAACACACCGACTGTCTAATCCTACGCATAAACAGGGTTAATATTCCAGATCAGCATCGATCAGCAACACAGCAGGAGCTTGAGTCTCGTGCCTGGGAAAAGAAAGTTATAGAACATGGATACACACTCAAATCAGAGGCAGCTGGCTGTGTGAAAGGCATGTGAAGTCACATACTACATTGTCGGTTTATGGGAGGAGTTGAGGTGCAGAACTTGTTTGAACTGCAATGTTGCAAAGCCGGTTCTTAGCTGGCAAGACTGCTGGCCAAGCTTTCAGGCTTCCAGATATACTGCATGACTTTTACCTACAATACCAATGCTGACACACATCCATTTTAAAGAAAAACTAAGAAATTCCTAAGGAATGTCTAGATTCAACACCAACAGAGTATCAGTTATGATAGTTGATATGATAGATATGTCCATAGTAATCTGTGTCTGCATACTGTAGGTATACAGTAAATGGACTGCCTAACGAACCATCCACTTCTATCAAACTGCACTTTAACAAGGCACTTAACCCCCAGCAGCTCCAGCGGAACGGCTCAGTAGGCAGCAGTTTGAGTTATAGTATATGGCAATTCTCTGTGGCACCATGGTGTGGATGAAATATGTGTGTGTGTGTGTGTGTGTGTGTGTGAATGTGTAGAACCGATGCACGCCCACACAGTTGCTCTAAATTGTGACGTCTACATAACATAAGTTGATTTATGGACAAGAAAACAAGAACTGAAATAATGTTAATTTATGAGAAAAGTTTGTCATTTCCTGGGGAAAGTTCGACATTTTGGGAAACATGCTCATTCACTTTCTTGCCACGAGAAACACGGATGAGAAGATCAATAACACTCTCATGTCTGTCAGTTGAATATGAAGCTACAGCCAGCAGATGGCAAAGGCAACAAATCTGCACCTCTAAAGCTCGACAGCGTCTGTCTGCATGTGGTATTGGAGGGGGGCATTCTTGTCATCATGAGGCAACCAGCAGAGACTCCAGGAAATCGACATTCCGGGCCCATAATTCCCACGCACATGTTGTTTTAAGCCATTAGTTTTTGTATGGAATAAACAAATGAGATTAAACACGTTAATACGTGTTTTATTTTTTAAATCGTTCAATTTTTTATTAATATGTTAATTAGTGAGCTTCAGAGGTGCTGTTAGACAGATTGTTACCTTTAGACCTGTTTCCAATCTTTCTGCTAAACTAAGCTAATCGACTGCTAACCTCCGCTATGCTAACCTTGATTTTTACTGTATGAGAGTGGGAACGATCTTCTCATTTAACTCATCTAACAAGACAGCAAATGAGCGTATTTTCCAAAATGTCAAACTATTCCTTTGAAACAGTTTTGTGTAAGCAGTTCTTTTCAACCGATTCCTTTCTGAGATAAATGTACTCGCTGGTGGTTCACAGAGATGGTTTCTCTGTGATTGGAGGTGATATCAAAGCGATTTCTAGGTCCATTATCTAAAAATGCCTCTTATCCTTAGAGGGTCGTGGGGGGGGGGGGCGATTGTGGTAGGAAGGTGGCCTACCTGGAGAAAACAGCAAACTACACACAGAAAGGCTCCAGCTGGCTAGTTGGTTTGAACCCCAGCATCTGAACCCTCTTGCTGTGAGGTAACAGTTCTAACCACTGCACCGCCATAATTCCAATGTAAAGTTTTCCCCACCAATGTGCAAACACATTAGGATTACTTTGCTGTTATCACACAGTGTCGATTAAAGGACACAAAGCTAAAGTTCCAAAGATGTCAAGGTAAAATAATTAAGGAAAATTCAAAC
>JAVQJV010020723.1:0-11912 GCA_036024995.1 Gadopsis bispinosus | reverse complement strand
TATAAATATATATATATATATATTTATATCGTGGAAACACAAGCAGCCTCTCCTTGTCACTGCACATGTGTAACTCAGAAGGAGAGCTTGAGTATTATAAGTTTGAATGTGTTCTGGATGCAGTCTGATGAGGAATGTGATATATTTCTCCAATCCCATACATACATCTGATGTTACAAAACATGCAAACTACATCTATAATGTATATATGTTCATGTATGTCTTACACACATGCTTATAGATGGAATACTCGTATACCTCATCAGACTCCATCAAGAACACGTTAAAACTTGTTTTTAAAAAAGGTCACAATCGATAATATTCTGAATGAAACAATTTTTTTCTCTTTCAAAAATAACAGAGCCGATAACAGTACCGTTCAAAGTACCGGATCGATATGCAGTAAGAGCAGTAGTACCGTTAAAATCTTAATACCTATCCCTACATGTTACTCAGGAGGAAAAAAAGTCAGTTTGACCAGTGGCAGAGCAGCTCCTGGTAGGTTAAATAAACTGTATTATTTCCTTTGTAAAAAACACATGTGAAGTGTACTTCTTGGCTGCAGCAGCTTCCAGTTCCAGCTCCTCTATCTTGGCCTCCAACAGCTGGATCTTATCCTGCAGCCTCTTCTCTTTGTTCTCCGTCGCTGTTTTCCTCTGCACAACACACACGAACACAAACCTTTAGCTCTTAGACAATGTTTTTAAATTAAAGAGGTTGTATGGAGCACCTGTACCTTCTTCTGGGCGTCCGCTGCCCTATGCATTTTGTCTTTGGACTGAGAGTACTTCTGCTGCAGCCCAGCTTCTCGCTCCTGCAGCCTGTGTTTCTCCTCCAACCACTGCACCTGACGGTCCTCCACCAGCCTGAAGGAGCAACAGCACACGGAGAACGGAGAGAAAAAAAACGTGGAAGGAAAGAGTGTTTTAATTGAGAGTGGTGTTTAACAGTTAAGTTTATCTGTAGACAGAGCAGCAGATGTACCTCTCTGCCTCGTGTTGGTTCCTCTCAGCCTGAGATTGGGCCATCCTCAGCTCCTCCCTGACTCGGTCCAGTGTTTCTCTCAGTCGCTGGTTTGTCGCCATCAGGTCACTTTCAGAGTGCGACAGCGTCCCCAGCTGGACACCCAGTTCCTGGTTCTGCTGTTGGGTCGAACAAACAAAAAGTCACAAACTGGGTGTTTTGTTTTGGCATGCTGACTGCAGGACAGGTGACACCTCAAGGTAGCCGATGACTTACCTGCTGTAGGTCAGCGATCTCCACTTTCTGTCTCTCCAGCTCCTCAAGCTGTGAGCTTTGCTGCTGCAGTTTGGTTCTGTAACACACAAAACCTTTTCATTAATGAGGGCACTGAATTTCCTTAACAGCAGTCTTCTCTAAACATAGGGTGCATTTTTATTGGGTTGCAAATTGCAGTAAAACGCATAACAATGCTAGGATACGTGAATTCATACGCTGGAGGTGACGTTGAGTGTTAGCTTCAACTGCTGACATTATCTTGCAGCGCCCCTAAAGTGCCTTTATTCAACATTGTTTTGACAGTGGAAGCGCCAGGAATGTGTGTGTTATGTTTGTTAGTGTGTATGTGTGTGTCAGACAAATGTAAGGAATTCTGTGTGTGGGTGCCTGTGAGATTAATGTGGTGGTGACATTCAAGGCAGTTATGGTTGGTTGTGTAGATCTTATGGCAATTCATGACATATTTTTGAAAGTTTGGGTCTCGGGGAGAAACCAAAATTCTCTTTTGGGTCTCGAGCTGAAAAGGTTTGGGAACCCCTGCCTTATAGAACACACTGATTAAATGACATGCCATCACAAAGAAAAGCTCTTTCTGGCTGTTTATTTCATTACGTCTTCCTTTGCGTCATGCACAAACCTGACTTTACTGCTCTGCAATTTTCACTAAATAAGCAAGTTTATTATAAGTTTGTATGGGAACAGGAACTTGGGCAAAGAGGCCGTAAAGGAAACAGAGGCTTTTCCACAAGGTAACACAGCCAATCACAGACAGTGATGACTGGCAGCAGTGCATTGTCTCACAAATAAACTGGCCTCTACATGAACACATCTTTTTTTTTCCTAATATAACAACGTATACGTAGGTAGCTATAATGTCACCACTTAGCTAAAACACAGCAGATAACAATGGTGGATATTAGATAAATGAGATGTTTTTCTTCCTCTGACTGGGGCACGGGGTAGATTTAGTGACACTCAACATTAAGTACAAAGCTGACCTCAGGTTTTGCAGTTCCCGGCGGGCCAACTCCTCTCCTTGTTGGGCGCTGCGAAGGCGCTCCTCCCACTCCTCCAACTGGGCGTGGTCTGCAGCGTCCTGCAGTGCCCTCTGCTGTTCCAGAACAGCAAGACGGTTCTCCAGCTCCAACCTGACAACACGCAGCAAAGACAAATTCTCTAACTCTGAGGTTTTCAAAGTGGGAGGCGGGTCTCAGCAGGCGGGGGTCCAAACATTTTCAGGGGGAACCCAGTAAATGGAAGTGAATGGAATATTACATTAGTTATCAAAAGGAGTTCACATAACTAAATGTGTGTGATCTGGTTAAAGAGATAGAAGAGATACAGTAGTTTGGGAAAATGTTAAGAGTTTTTCCCAGAGTCAGAAACTAATAAAAGCCTCAGGACAGACCTTTCGGTGTAGTCTGAGGTTGTGCCAAACAATTCGGCCATCTTGGCTCAATTGTTGAGTGTGT
This sequence comes from Gadopsis bispinosus, assembly GCA_036024995.1. Lineage (NCBI taxonomy): Eukaryota > Metazoa > Chordata > Actinopteri > Centrarchiformes > Percichthyidae > Gadopsis > Gadopsis bispinosus. The sequence goes on along the minus strand of JAVQJV010020723.1, from coordinate 9,201 downwards.
ATGGGATAAAATAACACAACCATGATCCCGTAGGCATCCAGGAATTGAGCAAAACTAAGCTAGTGAACTAAAGGGGGGTGAGAGGGTTCTTTTTCCAAGCTTTGTCTGCGGGGAGCCCCACAGCTGCAGACTTTGTTACCCCTTCTCTAAAATGAAATGTAAAAACAGAAGATTTTTCTTCTGTTGACAGAAACAACTGAAAAAAAAGATGAGTTGGACAGAAATGATCTTCTTGATGCTTCTGGATGCCTGTGATTGACAGAAGAACAGCTCCTGTATCTCACTTTTCCTCGAGCAAGGCTGCCGTTTTGCGGAACTCCTCCTCGCGGGCAGACTGCACCTTCCTCACCATCTCCCGCTCTTTCTCCACCTGAACTTCCTTGTGTCGCTCCACCGTAGCCTTCAGCACCTCCACATCCGCCTGCAGGCCTGAGACACACGAGTTACCGTTACAATCTGCTGGTGATGAGCTGATACACACTGTAAAAGTTACAAGTATTCTGTATTCTTCTTTGGAGGAAAATGATACGTACAACCCAGGGGTCGGCAACAGGCGGCTCTTTAGCGCCTCTGCAGTGGCTCCCTGCGGCTTTGACAAAAATTACATGGAAATAAATGGCGGTGGGGTTTGTTGCACAATGTATAATTTTTCAACGGGAAAACCCCTCATCTTGGCGTTTGAGGCGATACCGCAACACCGAAATAAAAAACGTTTTAATATTTCGTCAACTAAAATATGCGTCACATCCTACGTCTACAGCCGGCGCCTTTCCCTGCAGGTGCAGGAGTTTCCGATGCCAGCCTTCGGTAAGCTAGCCATGGATAAATCCAAAAAAAGAAAGGTATCGTTCACTAAAATATCAGAGCATTTATTCTTGGACTTGTCAGAAAATCAGAAATAGGCCTCTCAATTCAGCGCCAGCACTCAATTGCCTGTGATGAGTCAAGTGACGTAAACGATATTGAGCAGACAGCACTGTTCTGCAGATATGTGAACTCTGACGGGCCGCAGGAAGGAATCACTGAGTTGATACCACTAACAGGTCAAACACAGCGGGAGGACAATTGTGAAGCAGTTGCGAATTGTTTGAAAGTCAAAGAAATAAACTGTTGTATACTATAACAATATACACAACTTTATAGGCTGTGTTATCTTCATTTGAAAGGTCAAAGATGTTTTGCAACTCCAGATGAAATCTTTTGGTGGGAGAGGGTGCAAAAATGGCACTTTTGATAGTAAAGGTTACAGACCGCTGGTATAACCTGTGCTTTGAGAGACATGAAGGTCTGAATCAGTTGATGATTTTTAGATGAATAAAATAAAACTGAATATTAATGATCAATGGAAACAAAGTACAACATAGAATCTGTTGCTGCAAATATTTTTTTGTGCTTCGTTTTGGTCTTTTTCCCCTAGACAGCTCTTTAGTGGCAAAAAACAAGCCAGATGTCGGAGCGAGAGACAGATGACTAACATCCACCCAAGGACTGAACAACATATAGAGACAAGCAGAAAGCAAAGAACTGCAGAGATGTGTGTGTGTGTGTGTGTGTGTGTGTGTGTTCCTTACCGTCAGTCTGCCCCTGCAGTGTGTCTCTCTCCCTCTCCAGCTCCCCTTTAGAGCGGGCACATTCCAGTTTGACGCTGGCCACCTCTAGTTTATGTGAATGCTTCAGGCTTTCAATCTGAGAACCAGAAAAACACACAAAGTTGTTGTTTCGTCCAGTATCTCTATCAATTCAACCCGATTTGAACCCGATGAGCATAAAAAACATCTGAAGTAATGTTGTGACAGAAGCCCAGACGGTGCTCTGTAACGGCTGGTATGATGATATTAGGGGCGATAAAACCCCTCAGAGGTTAAAGAGCAGCAAACCTGGCAGGTGAGGGAGTTGACCTCTCGCTCAGCTTTGTGCAGTCGTCCGGTGAGCTGGCTGTTCTGCTCGTGGGTCAGGTGAAGCTCGCTCTCCATCCGCTCCAGCTGCAGACGCAGCGACTGACGCTCCGCCTGTCACACCAACAACCAATCAGATCCAACAAAAAAAAAAGATTCCCTGCCATATTTATGGCAAAATCACAATGCGAGGTGAAATGTGATCATCCTGCAAGGTTAGTAACTTTTAAAAAAAGAAATAAAGACAAAAAGAGAACATGACAACAGGTCTGCTGCTGTCTCACCTCCAGCGACTTCATCGCAGCTTGGGACTCTGTTTGTTGTCTGATCTGGATGCGTTGGACGTTCTCTGCCTTCTGGCCCGAGTTCTCTTTTTGGGCGCAGAGCTCGGCCACCTCTGCCTCCAGGCCCTTTAGCCTCAGGTGGAACTGAGCTTTCTCCTTCAGCAGAGTCTCCACTCGTTTCCCGTCACGCAGTAGGTCTGAACCCTGGTACTGAGCCACCAGGTCCTCCTTATCCTTCTCCAGACGAGACATCTGACAACGGGAAGGGGCTTATTTCACTGAGCATCTGCTTGATATCACACTAGAATCCAATTGAAAAGCCAAAATGACCAAAATGCTGACCAACAAACCACAAACGTACCTCTGCTTCATAGCGGATCCTCCTCTCTTCAAGTACACGAGCGTGCTCTTCTCTCTGATGGTCATACTGGGACTTGAGAAGGGTGAACTCATACCGCAGCTTGTTGTACTCAGACCTGTACTTCTCCGCCTCCTAAAAAGAACCACAACTACACACATTAGCCCAAAATCAGTGAGAGGAGAGAGGGATCAATCAAGCAGACACAATGGAAATGAGCTGCTACACACTTGAAAAGTACAAATGATTTTCAAAAGGCAATCCATGCTAATCACTTGACGGTTGCCATGGTCACAGCTGCTAATGCCAATTTATGCATGTTGTAAAACTAAAAACAACCGAATTAATAACCAAAGCTTCCACACTGAGATTTGAGGCACATAAGATACATGAAGATTCACTGTCCGTGTGGTAAATAGCTAAATGATGCTGGTGACAGCTACTACTGATCGATAGCTAGCTTGAGTGGGAGGCTCCTGGAGAACAGTCAACAGTACGGCAACAAAATCTCAGGTTAGCCGAACAGCTGCCTAATAACAGATTGATTACTTACAACACTTAGCCTAATGACACCTTCTGAGTCATTCAAATGTATAAATGTCTGCATAAGCAATATTCTGTGTATCCTGCCTTTGCTTTGTCTGTCAAAGCACTTTGTAAAATATAAATAAAGTTATTATTATTATTATTATGTCTTTGTAAGAGCATCTTTGTTAGGCAGGACAACAATTCATGTTAAGCTCCGTTTAACACTACAAAAGTTTAGTTTCTAAAAATGTTGAAAAATCGGAATTCATCCGCATGCATTACATAATGACTGGGAAAATCATAACTAAGACTGTTAATACAAGGAAAATTGTTGGCACTCACATCACTCATTACACATGACCTATGATACCGAAACAGACAGACCGACCTCCTCCAGTTTATTGAACCTCTCTCTGACTGGACCCTCCATCTCCTGCTGCACCTGAGCTCTGAGCAACTCCAGCCGCTGAGGGGTCATCACCTGGTCAACACACACACACACATTTAAATCCAGAAAGTCAGTGGAGTGTTTAGCTGCAGAAGCAATTTTAATAATTAAAAGAAAACTCTCAGCCACACCAGATCTGTGCATGTAGTTTCCCCCCCTTTGCTGTCAAAGAGCAGGAGAATTTATCGTTCACACACACGTTTCGTTGTGTGAGATTCTCTCCTTCCCGAGTTTGGTGTACCTGCAGTCGAAGCTCCTCCAGCTCCCTGGTTCTATCCAGCAGCTCTCCTCTGAGCTCAGCCAGCAGCAGCTGCAGTTTCGCCTGCTGAGCCTGTCTATCGCTCAGCAGGCGCTTCAGTTCACCCTGCGCCCGGGTGAACTCATCCTGCAAGCTGCAAAAAAAGATGGCGGCGCCGAGACTGAGCACAGTGAAGAACCAACAGATAACACAACCACATGGGTTTGGTTCAGTGTGTTCCCTCCTAATTCATACACAATGGGAAACAAAAGACAAGGACTGTAAATTTAAATTAAATCAGATTTAGCTGTACCTGGCATGTTCAGCCTTGAGTGTCTGGTAGTTGGTCCTGTGGCTTTCGCACTTCATTCTCTCATCGATTAGCAGCTTCTGCAGCTCCATCTCTGCTCCCCCCAAACCAGCAGACAACCCCAGCTTCGCTGCAGACTTCCCCATCCCAGGCTCCAGGTTTGGGAGGAGAGCGGTCGACTGGCCGAGGGCGGAGGAGGTCATCTCACCTCTACAGGGAAGAGCCAAAGACAGGAGGAAATAAAGGAAAGCTGGGGTAACCGAGCAAGGGAAGGAACTGCTGTGTCTGTATCCGGACCAAAAAAAAGGAATACTGGTCTCCAGCAAGCCCTCTGTACTTTAACAGTGACAGAAAGTGCCTGCCCTCTCAAAGTGTAGTGAGACGCTTTAAGAGGACAAAAACCAGGCCTTTGTTGTCAGTTAGTTACCATGGTGGCTTTGAGAAGAGTCCCCCAGCTACTTGTTAAAATCACAGCCTCTTAGTAGTCAAGGCTGGGTTCTAAATCAGTCTCAAGTGATTAGTTCGCTCCTCTCCCTGTCTGCCGAGTCTGTTGTTGGTACCCAGAGTCTGTGATTGCAATAAACTGTAAACCACTTTAGCCACTTTACATCAAGCATCCTGTCTATCTCTGGCCATTTTCGCACCAATGTCACTCAGAATAAATTAACACAATTAACATCACAATGTTATCATGGCTGCACACATTGTAGTTTCATATGCCGATTCAAAAAGACCCAGAAATACAGCTAGTTGTTAGTTAGGCAAGTGTCACAAAACCAAACCAGACTGTTTAACTGGATGATGTTTGATGATATCGGGCTCCCTTCAAATAAAACCTAGTTGCCTGAATACACACATTAAGTCTAACCTGTGGGTCAATAGTCGTTACTAAATTTCGCAGTGTCGTAAGATTGCCTTAATTCAGGAGTCAATACTGCAAACTCAAGTCCAAAGATTGTCAAAAGCTTCCGAGTTGTTTTAAATACCGCGCTCCGCGTCCTGCGACTTAATATGCTAACTAGTCAGCTAGCTACTTCAGTGCGTCCTTTATCGGACACCCGGGGCAGTAGACTTTAAACAAGCAGCCATTAACATGCAGCGGGCAGGTTTTCTCAATGAAAACTAACTACTACGATTCGGACACAATTCTGAGCGACACACGTAGGCGAACTTTGGCAGCAACTGACAAACACTTAGCTAGTTAACTTTAGCACAACTGACTTTAGCTCGCTGCCGTGGCTAACGTCTGTACAAACCGGGGCACATTTGGGTTTCAAGAAACGAATTACGACCCCATAAAGTATCGTTCGACCACACCGCTATTTACTTTACACACTTGAGCAGCTGGCTGCCGAAAGCCACTTACCTTTTATTCAACTTGGACTATACTTTCTTCCCCGCTTTTCCATTTGCTTTGCTAGCCACCGCGAGCTAACTACTCTGTAAACTAGGGGTGGGCGGAACGATCCAAAATATCGATAATATCGATACCAACGTTGGTATCAGTATCGGATCGACTCCATATGCTACCGTTTCATCAAGGCATGCGAGAGCAAACGTTGCTCCTCCCCCCTCTGTTGTGTTTGGCTGTCGTGTCGTCACGTGACTTAGCGGCGCCAAGTAAATGAAAACACTGCACCGAGGATGTAGGCTACTGTGGCAACACCAACAATCTGATGAAACATATGAAAGTCCACGAAAAAAAACAAAAGTCCGAGCTGCAAAAAACGCAGGGAGGAGGAGGATGCAGAGCCAGGCTCAGACAGACCCAGACCCCCGGCACAGAGACAGACGTCACTGAGTCTTTTAAGGGAGGCAAAGAATATCCAGGCAGCCTATGTTGAAAATAATATTTTAGTCGGATTAGATTATAGTGTGATGGCTGAAGCACAAAGCATCAAGCAGCCGATGGCAACGTAGCAGGACTAACTAACATTTCGCTTATCATCCCCCTCCATTCACACTCATGTTGTATTTTTAATGAGATAACCAACACTTTAATAATTTAGTGGCCATCATTTTTTTCCAGATTTAGAAAACTGATGATTCATTCACCTCATAAATCATGGTTTTATAAGTAAAAAGTATCGGCAATACTGGCCCTGTATTTACTTGGTATCGGATCGATACCAAATTTTGTAGTATCGCGCACCACTAGTTCGTCTATGAATGTGGGTTGTTGTTTACCTGTGTTCTGCTACAGTGTCCTGAATAAATCCGTTTGTGTACGCACCTCAGTTTATGTGGCGTGCTTCTGGATCCTTTTCCCCGTGGTGTGTGATAAGCCCTCTGCATTGTCCTCCCTGCGTTTTTGCAGCTCCTTTTCATTTACACGTGTGAAATAACACGCTGCTTCTCTTCCTATCTGCCCGCCACTCAATGCACGCAGAATGCAGTCCACCAGTTTACGTGTGTTCCTGGCGCCGCTGAGTCACGTGACGACATGACAACCAAACACAACAGAGCGGGGAGGAGAAAAACTGAAAATAAAGTATCTCATCTCATCACGCTACTATCGCTCCGTACCGATACCAACATTGGTATCGATATTATGGATCAGAATGCAGGTTGAATCTGCGTGCTCTCTCAGACCAGCCTCTGCCACGTCAAGAACCCCTAACTTTCTTTAGAGTACAGGTATTTTGTGGTGTTTTAAACCTAAAGGTAATTGCATTACTGTTGGTTTTCTGCGCGCATAATCTGAGTGTCCCTGTTTTGAGTATTGTAGTTCAGGATTAGAATCTCCAATTCAGGGTAAACCATTAATGAGACTTTTGATCAATTCATTCCCTATCAGTTTCCCTTTGTAGAAAGGGATGGCGCCCTGAGGGACTTTAACATTTGTCAAAGTTATTAATTTTAATATCACGTTTGACAACTCCTGATAGCCTTAAATTGATCGAACCTGTTACCCCTACACAAACATAATTCCAAAGGAGCACAAATGACAATGACAGTTCTCCATTGGTTGTCCATGAGCCAATAAAAATGTCTGCTTTCGACAACAAAAGCTTCTTCCAGGAAGTGCATTTTCACTAATTCCAGAACACACCAGAACATACTTGATGTCTTTCAGGACAGCTGAACGAAGTTTGGTGGGCCAGGGACTCATTTGGACTCATTTCTCTCATTTGGAGCAGCATCACCACGTATATGTTTTTTGACAATAAAAAATGCACAATTATAGTTTTGCACCACATTTCATGTTTTGTATTTTTCTAGACTGGAAGATCATTGGAGCAACACAAAAAAGCAAATGTTCGCCGCATGATGTGCCACTCCAATGCAATTGCAGAAAAGTTCTATGAGGCAGACTTGGACTTTTGAGACACGGAAGGACACCGCTTTTGCCATTGCTGAGGCTGGGACAAAAACCAACGTAGACAACAGACAGACAGTGATAACACCGACTTTGATGACTCAAACATCTCAGAAGGAGAGGAACAAGGAGACAAGGACTTTGAGCAGATATTGATGAGGAAAGGAAAGCAGAGTGCAGCAGGACAGTGAACTAAGAGGAGGAGCAAGCAGTGAGGACATGCCCAGTAAGATAATGTCCAGGATAATTGAAAGTAACCAGGAAAATGATGGAGAGACAAAAGTGTCCATGGAAAAGACGTTTTAGTTAAACGTGTGGTTCCTCTGAGGTTGACACAGAACCAAGAGTGACACCAGACAGAAGGAAACAGAAAGAGACTGACAGAACAGATGTTGAAAGTCAAGGTATTGTAACAGACCAGGGTCCGAGAGGCAGGATTCACCACGAAATATGAACGTTCACCAGCCAGAATTCAAGAAACAAATTATCTTTATTCGTGTAGGGAAAATGGGACTGGGACAAACGATAACACAAACACATCCTCCATCACCAGGTATGTCTCTCTCACTCGTGTTGGGGGGTCTCGCCGTCTCCACCTGGAGCGCCGGCTGCGGCTCTTTATCTCTCCCCACCAGTTGATTGGTCGGGCGTGGCGCTCGTCAGCTGACGGCTCACAGGTGCGCTTCCGACCAGGTGGGGCGTGGCCGTACGGGATATACATGCCCCCGCAGACTGGGCCGGGCCCCCTTTTAGGCTGGAGGCCTGGTCCGCCATAATATCCTGATTATGTCATCAGAAAATGATGTGACAGTGGCAACAGATATGATGCAAAACCTAACCCCAGACAAAGACAAGACGGAGAAGACAGCAGAATGGATGGAGACAGAATAACCCTGAAACATCTTCCAGCCTGCCAATTCCTCCTTCGCACTGCACCCCAGTGAAGGTCTTATGGGACATAAGAGTCCTTTGGCAAAGTACCAGTACCTATGAAAGAGAGCTCCTAAGGCCATTCCCTGCCTTTCGTCAACCCAAGACGGCTTCGTGAGAGACCTTGGAGGGTAAAAGTAAAAACAGCTGACAAAAAAGCTTTAACCCTTGTATTATGTTAAGGGTCAATTTGACCCATTTTGGTTTTTGTGTTGACCAAAGTACGGGTTGTCCTTTCTTTCTCTTCGTGAAATTTTGTGACTTTTCCTCATCTAGGGTCATGAACTGGTGTGTAAAATCTGGACACTTTGATGTGTTGTAGAATGGATGGGTAGAGTTTGTATACAAAGATGATGTTGCGGGTCATTTTGACCCGGACACTTTTCTGTGGGTAAGTAGCTGTACAGATCCAAAATAAACGTGCCTCTTTGATGTACTTTATTTTGACTGCCCAGTTAATTGTATTTTGACTGCCAGAGACCCAGGTGTGTGTCAAGGAGGGACTTTCTCTCCTTGTCCTTGTCACTTTTCTCATGCCATCTCTTTGACAAACACACCAAAAATGAGCTCCAGAAGGTTTACAGCTGAAGAAGCTTCATCACATATTTTGAACTGGGATAGTGACGCAGAGGAAGAGATTTCAGAGGCCGAGGACAATGTAATTGATGATCCAGATTGTCAATTTTCCAACGATGAGGAGGATTCAGAGGACGATCCTGCCGTTGTGTCTCCATCGGATGAAAGCCAAGGAATGCAGCAATCATCATCCACAGAGGGGACATGGGCATCTAAAGATGGTAATGTAAAATGGTCAACATCACCACACCAAAGCCGAGGTAGACTGTCATCTTCCAATGTCATCAAAATGACTCCCGGTCCTACAAGATTTGC
>JAVQJV010020714.1:0-10496 GCA_036024995.1 Gadopsis bispinosus | reverse complement strand
TGGCGACCAGTCCAGGGTGTTTCCTGCCTCTCGCCCAATGTTAGCTGGGATTGGCTCCAGCCCCCCCCTGCGACCCTTCGGGATAAGCAGTATGGTTAATGAATGAATGAATGAATGTTTGTGGCTCCATCTAATGCAACAATAAAGCTTTATTTCTACAGGCGCACATTGACAGGAAGTTAAGAGGCAATCTCATAAAGTTAACTGAAATCTTGGAACTTTCTATGCCACCACTATTTATAATATATAGTACTGAAAGTTGTCATACTGTATTTGACCAATTAGATTTTGTCATTATTTTGCCCTTAACATGTGTATTCAGCTTCAAGTAGCAGCCCCACAGCAGCTTCCCTGGTGTTCCACGTCAAAGTAACAAATGACGGGGACTACTATAGTGCTTTGGTCCTTGCCTATTAAAAAGAAGAAAAAGAAAGTAGCCATCCTTGCAGTGACTAATACAGGAAGCAAACAGCATTCCCCTCTCCCTCCCTGTAATATCATTACTATATATAGAGCTGTCAGATTGCTGATCTTTATCAGGAAGTGGAGAGTAAAAAAAGAAAAGTCTATTGGAAAGCCAAGGTCCTTTGCCAGTACATTTGGCCCCAAGTACAGCCACAGGATCTTGGCTGGTTTCAATTCAGGTTCACAAAAACATCAGTCAGAAATGCAAGGATATGATATGATTATGTTCAATGTTTTCCAAGTAAAGGACTTAGTGAGAAGAAAAGTCAGTTCCAATGTCATATTTTAACTTATTAGAAAATAGGAAATAAAAAAAACACCTAAATATACGCCACAGTACTGGACAGGATCCTCCCTGTTCATTACAAGAAGCTGGAATTGATGTAGAAATGTTAAGGTAATGGGGCAAAAGAAATGTCAGTCTACAGAATAAAGACAATGAGAGCATATTAAATTAACCGATGATGGTTAATAATATGAAAATGTATTCATGTCACTTAACTACAGAGCAGAGACCTTGTCAGACAGACGCAGGGAGAGTGTTCTACCCTTTCAGTCCGAACCTTCTGTACCTTCCTGCACAGACCGTCTGCTGGATTTATATCTGATGAAGCACAAAACCTCTGCCTCCCTCCCAGAGGTCTGACAACACAATCCTGCTCACTTTTAAGACGTCCATGCACCAAAAGGACAGTTCTTTGGCTGGAACCTAGAATAACAACTCAGCTATTTTAAATGTCCCATCGAATGATGACAAAAACTGAAATGTTTGCATGTTGAGATCTTATTTCTGTCACAGTACGAGGGAAACATGGCACAATACAGAGGCCCAGCGGGCCCCCTGCTCAGCCTTTAGTTCCTCATGAGTTTGTGGGAAAACTGACGTTTTTTTCCTGACAAATAAGTAGAGAAAAATATACTGGTCAGCCATATTTTTCATTTACATTTGCCATCAAGAACGCTTGGAGGTTGGAAGTTGAATATTTCCACAGTTTCTCGCTCGTAGCTGCCTATACAACTCGTGGTTGAATTTGAGTGTGAGCACTTACATTGTGCGTGTGGCAGTTAATATCTGCACATGTGAAATACTATCATTTGCTCCTGAGCATGTTTCATCGCGCACATGACTTCTGCCATAGAAGCAAATAAGACAGAAGTGCAATTAACAGCACATTACTACATCTTTCACCGCTGTCGCTGCATGGAGCAGACATCTTGGATTTATGAAGTCAGGGTTGATGAGGTTACTCTGATTTTTCGAGTCAGAAATTCGACTTCAGGGTGCATTCCAGTTGAAATATCTGACTGGGAACTCAGAAACTCCCTTCCTAGTACAAATGGAAGGCACCATTATTCCCCAACATTTAAATTTACATTGCCCTGATTGAGGTAAGACGACCAAGAACATTTGGGGAATAAAACGTGGTATAAGTCCATCACAGACACAATTACTGCAGTTAATTGCAGTCAAGTCATCAGATTGAACAAAGAGCATGTCAACTGTTTCAAAAAGCATATAAACCACTGATGAGCAGCCTTAAACATTTCAGCCCTTATACATAAAAACAAACACTTAAACACCTTTGAGTGCGTTCTCTTTTTGACGGTGTAATTAGACGTCCAGTGAAGCCCTGAAGGATTTAGGTTTTAATCTTTGCAGCCCGTGCAGGCTCTGCTGCAAACACTGTCAGCTCCATTCACAACCATGGAGTACAATAAAAAACACATTACCCTGCTAACCACGGGCCCTTGAATGGAATTAGGCAGAAATCCCAGTGGAAGAAATTGAGCTGATTAAATGTTTTCCTAATTGAGAGAGCCAAACTAATTTGCAATGAATCCCAGATATTTTTCCTCTGCTGCATGAGAGGAAGTCATTAATGAACTCTGTGTGCGTAATTATAAGTTATGATGGGGGGGGGGGTTATTTCACCAGGACACTCTGGAGAAGTTCCCAAATATGGGGGGGTGGGAGGGTTGTACACCATATTAATGATTTCCATCAAATCACTATTTAATCTCTAAAATAAATGAAAAGAGTTTCACAAGTTGATGCATCATATTGATGACAGGCCTTAGCCACCCAGTGATCAGCAGTAGAGTTTTTACCTTGTTGCCTTCGCCGTAACTGTTCCTATGGCGCCATCTGCAGGACACAACGGGAGCATCACCACTTCCTTCAGCTTGACCCCAGGGCCGAGCTCGCTCACTGCAGCTGACTGTGAACCTGCAGATGCAAACAAGAGGCATAACATGTCCAGAAGGAACATGGCAACAGTGATTCAAAAGGATAGTGATAATAGATTCAGAGAACATCCACCAGGCAAGATTAATGCCCAGTCTGAAGGGGTAGCTTTGCCAGCTACCTTACCTTTACTACACGCTGGAAAAGGTTCAACTACAGCAAAGCTACTATAGGGAGAAGTCCAGCGTGGCTAACTGAGCTACTTAGAAAAAGTCGTTCAAACTGCTTTGTAATAAATGTAGAATGTCAGCTTTGGTTTTGCTCCCAGAAACCAGAGTCAGGGTATTGTACCAGCAGGGTTACTCAGTTACCTTACTGTTATTGACAAAGTACAGAAGCTATGGTAAAATAAAAGTACAACAAATGATTCCTTTCCTGGCCCCAAATAGTAATTAACTGCACAAAAATGTCAAATCAATGTAGCTTAAAGTATTAATGTAATTACATGTAGTTCACTACCCCATTACTACCAGTAAGCACAATACCTCCTCTTATTATTAATGCTACTGCTGTGACAGCATGTCAAAATGTCTTGAACCGACTATCCGTAATGGCAGCAGTGGAACGTATACTGCACTGAAAGCTGACGTAACATTAACACCAAAAAGTAGACGTTACTTACGTTGTGAGACAGTGAAACAGAGCGAAAAGGAAACAGAATACTGGACTTCCATATCTGTCAGGTTGCCAGAAACGCAGTTCCAAATGAATGCTGATAGTGTCTGCTACATGTGTAAAGAATTATGGAAACTCCTATTTGACATGAATGCAGCATTAACTTGCTGAGCAATGGTCTAATGGATCAGACTAACTGAAAACATCTGTATGGGCGTGTCCACAGCCATGACATTAATTCATTGGATGAATGTTTCCATTTTCATATAAAGTAATAAGAGGCTTCTCCACCCTGATAAAAAATAGAGTCTAGCAGGAAACACAGAAGGAAAAGCTCACTGCCAAACAGTATCTGTTGTATTAGTATCAGGCCTCAGTTTCAGCCTCAGTCCATATTGGTTGAAATTTAAACAACCATCATATGTTCAAAAGTCATGTAGGCCGATGACATTACTTTTGTTTTATTTTCTGCTAAGGCAAGCCCCCACGTGAAACACAGAAATGTAACTATGCATAAAGGGGAAGACCTGATATAAAACACTTATTTAAGTAAGGAAAATACTTTTGGTTTCCCAGATGTGGCAATAAATTGTAAATGCAAAAGTCAGGAAAACTAAAAAACAAAGTGAAGCCGCAGGTCAAATATTGAAATCGATTTGTGACTTGACAATAATAAGAATTCTATCTTATATTGTGATGCAAAAAATGCTATAATACAGGGGCATCTCATTTTGGCAAACATGATAATTACTACTTTTTAAATGGGATTTTTATCACATCAACATTTGGGGTACTATCATGTAGTGCAAAGCTAAATGAAATGATAATGAGTATCACCTTCAACGCTGCAGAGTTGACAGGGGACATGTGATAATACATACGGAGATAAATGAATAACGTAACTTGGCTGGAATTGCTGGGTATTAACTGAAAAATTACAACAAGATTTTTTTTCATGTTTCTTTCAATTAGGACCTAAAATTTCTGGAAATTTAGAGTCAGAACACCCTGATAGTAGCTTGATGTAGTGAGGTCCAGTGACAAGTTTGTACTTTTGCCTCTGTACACCATCACAAAAAGGATTTGAAACTAAGCAACCAAGATGTGATTGAAGAGTCGACTTTCGACAGAAATATCACCCCGACCCCCTTCATTTGATTGCCGACTTTGCTAATGATACGCCCACGTATCTCAGTCAATTGTTTAACTGCTTTTCAGCCTTTGAAAATGGGCGCTGAGAATGGATGTCTGAGGACCTGTGGCCAGATATATTATATATGCACAAAAACCTTTTCCCATCCTGTCCTGCAGGTGCTCGATAAAGTGGAGATTAGGGCTGCAACTAACGGTTACTTTCATTATCAATCGATCTGGTTAATCTTATTTCACCATTAATCGTTTAGTCTATAAACTGTAAAAAAATGCATGAAAACTCACAATTTCCCAGAGCCCAATGTGATGTGATGTCAGCCAACAGTCCGAAAGCCCAAGACTCTTCATTTAATGTCATAAATGACAAAGAGCAGCAAATCCTCACATTTAAGAAACCAGTAAATGTCTGACATCTTTGCTAGAAAGATTACATAAACGATTAATCAAAGCAGCAGTTCATTTTCTTCCCATCGTTGCAGCTCTAGTGGGGATGAAAAACAAGCTGAGACAGAATTCTGTTAAACTCTAATTCAGGTTGATTCACAGGTTTGATGCATCTGGCCGCTGGTCTGTTTTCAGTACAACGTCACTCACCTGATTATTATTTGGCGATTCTAACAGTAAGTGCCAACTATTGACAGAAATGTGACATTCGAACCATTTAGAGGCTGTGGTATTACGAGCAATAATCGCAGATGTACTTATTGACACGTGAGCTACAGTTAGTCTGCAACAGGAAAATAGAGCCCTGTGTGTTTACTGTTGGAACTTTCCTTATGGGGTTATTGTTTCTCATGAATGTAATTTATGTTTTAGATGAGTAGGTAGACAGCCATTTGCAACGAAAGCCTTTCAGATAATAAATATTCATAGTAATGTGTCACATCTCCGTACAGTGCAGAAGTCCTACAGTGAGTTCATTCAGGCCTGGTGCGTCGCCTGAGGCCGGACGCAGGCAGCTCCGCTACAACCTCCTCAATGTTTGTCTCATACGAGTCCTCTAGTGAAGGCATGAGCTCAGAGTCCTCCACGTTCCCTTCGTCCTGTGCTTCCCTGTCAGATTCCTCTGGTGTGAGCTCCTTCATCTCTTCCCCTTCTGTTGCAGCTTCATCTTTAGCCTCCGATCGCTTTTCATAGACTTTTTCAGAAGCCTCTGCTGTTCCTGCAGAGGTTTGCTTGTTTGCCAGAGAAGCTTCCACTGCCGAGATGTCGTTGGCTCCGAGTGACTCAATGAGCTCGTCCAGATTACGCCCGCAGGATGCCTCTGAAAGTCACAAATCAAGTGATATAAAGATACTTGATTGATAATCAATAGTAAAACCTACCTGCCTGCATAAATTCTCTACTTAGAGACAGTAAAGTGTCAGTCTCAAAGAACAGCCGGACACAAACTAAATAAGGCTGGTTGCTAATGAAGCCAGGTAAACAAACTGAGGATGGATGGACTCACCTGTATTCTAACAGTGTTGGGTTTAACTGAAGGCAAATGGAAGCAACAGAAAAAAAAGGAATGAAAACACTTTCTATTAGGACAAACTTGTCAGCGGAGCGGGAGCGTGGCGTGACTCTGTTATTGTACTGATGACATTACTGCAGTGGAACATTGTGTACTTAATACTGAATTCATTAAAACAACAGAGGTGTGGAGTTTGCATTAAATACATTCAACTGCAGACAAAACAGGGAGGCTTCTTACTGAAATATGACAATATATACTATTACAACCACAGACATTAGGAATAATAGAATCCTGTTTCAAATGAAGGCCTGGTTCTCTATGCACCTCAGAATATAAGGGCCAGGTTTTAAAAATGTGCGGCGTATTTGAAAATGTACAGTACTGCATTCTGCTGAAGTGCACTGAAAGGCAAAGGTGTATCCACCATGTGCACTTCATTGGTTGAAGGTTTGACGGTAACATCAGCTGTAATGTTTGGATGCAATTAACACCTGCAGATTCTGGAAGGAAAACCCAGAAAAGCACCACAGCACACATCATACAAGCAAATTAAAGCATGTTTGAATAATGGAGTTATTGTTTCTGCAATACTAACCAACGCCCAGCTGATGTATACTGGCTGATATTAGCTCATCACAAATACATTGGTCTGTCGCCTGATAACAAGAAGTAGCTGCACAGAAATGCCAAAGATGTGTTTGCAGTAATTTTACCATCACATAGTTTGTTCATATTTGTTATAGCTCATACAACAAAATACAATATTGTTCACATATATAACGTGTAGCCGAGTGCATATTTTAGTCAAAATCCGTTGAAAAGCAATGCATAATTTATGCAGATCATTGTCAGAGTTTTTTTTTTTTATCGTATCTGCTTCATATGTCCAGAATCAGTCAGGCTATATACAATAATGAGTGTCTTTTCATTGGTATAAATATGTTTTGGATATTGTCTTAACCATTCACCAGTATTGATCAGTGTCACCCAGAACTAAATGTAAGAGCGCAAACGTTGATGGGACACCACTGCAGCGTTGGGTTCTGATCTTTTTGCAAACTAAACCGCAACCAAATTGTGGTTTAGACACACGATGCCACACCAACACAGAGTGCAAGCCGTAACTGCAACATGAAGCACAGCTGCATTATCAGTATCTTATTAAAAGACTGCAGGAAATGCACCATCAGTTAGAAAACTGTATGTACACACGCCAACATTGTTACTAAAGGTTTGTGCCGCCTGAGCTCATTGAGTCCAACAGGACCAGTAACAGAGAGCAACAGTGCGAATAGTCGATGCTAAAATCAGATTAGATACAATAAAAAATAAAATGAATAAACTAGTGGTTCAGCCCACCGTTGATGTTGAGGGGTGGGCAGTCCATTCCTCTCTTCTTCATCAGGTACCGGATGGTTTGGAGTTGTGACATGATCTCATTCTTCTGATCCTGGGCCACTGACTTCACACTGAAGAGACATGAGACATGCAAACTACATGAAGACGGAAACTCTGAGTGTGTAGTAAGTAGTAAGTGCACAGGCCTTTAACTGGAGGAGAAAGAAACTGTAATTACAAGTTTGATGGTTAGCTTAGCACGCTGTTAGCATGCTAGTTAGCTTAGCTGGCTTGTTAGTATAACAGGTTCTTTGGTTAATTTTGTTGCTCAATAGGCATGTTAATTAGCCTAAAATATTGCCAGCGTGCTAGTTAGCCTAACGTGCTGTGGTTCTATTTACCACGCATGCTGTGTTGCTTGCTAAGATGAGCTAGCTGAAAGTGTTTATTTGGCCATTTATGATTATTTTCTGAGGATTATTTGCTGCCAAAACAATCTCCAACTCATCGTCAACATGTTCACATGTAAAGAGCAAGATAAAGTCCTGTTGACATAAAGCTGGTGGGGGCACAAGGCACAGGCACCACAACTTGGGCCCCTTCTTTTATCGTATATTTGTTTACATTTTGGCAACTTGGCATTAAAAGTATGCAGAATTAGTTATTAGCAGTTCCTGTATTTTTAAATGAATTATCCACCTCATATTATTATTCTTCAGGTGTTTGTCATAACTAATGTTTAAGAGGCAAATCACACTTGTGTTCTACTGATGTAGACAGCCACCACCTCCATAAATACACACCTAACCCCACCTGCATCTTTGTCATTTACTTGCAACCCCTCGCTCCCCATTTTCTCCGTTGTATTTTTTTGTCCCGGTTTAGACTAAATCATTGCTCGGCCAGCCCCACAAATAAGTGCCAAAGGGTAATAGGGTTGCTGGCATCTGCACCATTTCTCATGAGTAATAATTACTCATTAAAAGAAAAGTTCAACATTTTGGCTTATTTGCCAGGAGTTATACCTTCATGAACTTTAGCTAACGTCTCACGACAGTGTGGTAAATACACGTTGAAATCCAAACAAAGTAAGTTATTCGTTAACAATCACTTAAAAGTCATTATAATACAACCAAATGTCTGCCAGGACTAAACTAAACATTATTCTATGTTCACCTTTCTGTGCAATTTCCACATTTGAAAACACCTGGAAATTGTTTGTTTTTCTACAGTCTCTCAGAACTTCCAGAAGTACATAAAGTGGAACAGTGGACAATGACATTTCTGAAATTTTCCAAACAATCTAAAGATAACTGCCAGTGACCTTAGTTATACTGCAAGTCTGCTGAAAGAAAATGGTCAAATTTGCAGGAGGGGACATTAAAGTGAGGATCATCGTTCATAACCACATCCATTTACATAAAGTATGAAGACACCTGGACACCGACTGAGGTCATCACTCACCAGTTAGTGAGCGGGTCCAGCTGGGTGAGGATGGAGTTGAGCATCCTCTCCGTCTGTGCCAGCCTCTGTTCCAGCTCATTCAGCTGGTTCTCTGTACAAAAGCAAACATGCACACAAGAGGATAAACACCCCACAGCTGAGTAACTCGGGGCAACTAAATATGTGTTTGACCAAAGAAAACACCTGATACACACCTGCCTCCACTGACTTCTTGGCTCCTTTTGCAAACTTGTCCTTTTGTGCCTGGTCATCGGCAGATTTGATCTATGAGTTGAAAAGAACGACGCGATACAGATTTGCCTTTCAAAGTTGTCAATTCTCTCGATGTAATCTGGTATTGCAGGTATCCTTACTTACCTTCAAAAACTTGTAGGCCGCAAACACTCCAACTCCGATAGCGTAGAGAGGCATCAGTGTGAACACGTAGCCCTTGTTGCTGTTGGATTTGTACTTGTCACTCTTCAGCTCTTGTTCCATCAGCTTCTTCATCTGCTGTATGTTCTCAGGGCTCTGAGCTGAACCGGGGGAGTTGACGTTGATGGGCTGACCTCTCACTGCGCCTGGGCCCGTACCTGCTGCTGCTTCATGAAATACATCACGAGGACAAACAGGGAAGACATGGTGAGGCTTCTGTGAAAGATGAAGCCAGACTGCGAGGTGTCATAGGACAGAAGACTCAGGCTTATTTCAGTAAATCTGAAAATCCTGTTTCCTAAAAGAGCGTTTAAATAACTCTGACCCAAGTTACCACAAAATCATATTCCTCCAGAATAGTCTGGTCCTGGCCAGACTGGTTTCAGGCTTAGCGGGGCATCAGCGCTACCATCAATCTGCCAAACTGAAACACAGTTCCTCCCTGAACACAAGTCCACTGGCAGTTCATGTCAAATTAGTTGTGATGTCACTGAATCCTGCTGGTCTGGGTGAGCTCAGAGAAACTCGAACCCCTGAGCCTCGTGTGCGTCTTCCTCATTTCACTGCATCCAGACTGTGTCACATCTACTTCCTGCTGTCCTGCTAAAAGGATCCTGCCGAAGCAGGACTCATGTGTGCAGGTATTGATTACTCATCCTGGGCATAAAGGCCGCACAAAGCCATTTGATTGCTTTTCCCTTATAGGGCCAAGCTGTCAGTGTGGGAATATTAAAAGGGAAAACAATAAGGAGAAATAAAGGGATAATGTCATTATATATATATATATTTGTTTTTTTATTTGGGCACTCCTACGGCTCCATGTAACACAGGGCTGAACCTTTAATAGATGGACTTTAATATCAATCACACGTTGAGGTGTGCTGCAAAATCCCTTCTGTCTCGACTGCAAACTGTGCATGTAGCCTTCTGTCATGCCTTTAATTTGGGGGAAACCATGTCAGTGCACGCGATAGAGGCAAAGTGACAAACAAGCTACAGGATCCACGCTGCTGTGCATCACTTCCACCATGTCCTACCTTTTCTGGAGTAGCGAGGGTCGTATCTCGTTTCCTTCGCCCCGCTGCCGACTCCGAACAGCCTGGGCAGGACGAGGAACGTGAAAAGCACCGCCGTGAAAGCCAAGGCGACTTGCTGTGATGTTGACAAAACCATCCTCTCGTTTAATACAGAGAAGCCAGCTGCTACTGTGGCTAAAGACACGGGAGCTACTTTAAACTGTCCGGCTAACATACACAACAAACTAGCTGCTACTGTGGCTAAACTGTCCGGCTAACGTACACAACAAACTAGCTGCTACTGTGGCTAAACTGTCCGGCTAACGTA
>JAVQJV010020711.1:0-42087 GCA_036024995.1 Gadopsis bispinosus | reverse complement strand
TTATTGTTGTTCTGAACACAAATGGGTTTGATTATATTCTCTAATGGGAGATCTTCCCTCAACGCTGAAAGAATGGAGACCGCTTTGATTGGTTTTATTATGTTATAAATGCATTCATGAGTTAAAATGTTGAAGCTTTTGTATGTCATTTCAACCCCCTATTTAAATTTGGATTATATCACAGTCTCACTGTAGATGTAGTATGTAACCTAGACAGGTATTCAGGTGGATGATATGGCTGTTGAGTAATAGTAACGGAAAACTGCTCAAACACTGCCTTTCCTGCTAGCCTTGCTAATCGCCAATACCTTCAGTACCTTTAAAAAGTATTAACACGTCTGTATGTGTTAATACTCGACGGTTCACCTGATCATAGCAAAGGAGCTCAAAAACAGTCTCTTTTCTACTCCCACACAGTGCAATAGTTATGATGTTTCCTCTTGGACAGCAATAAGACAAATACTTAACATGATTTAGATGATTGTTCCGTACTTGAAAAATACTCTAATGTCAGTTTCACTCGGTGCTTTGATGCTAATCTGCGCTACAGCCTAAACAGACACATGTAGATGTGTGACTGTTTTAATTGCGAGTTCGCAAAGTCCGTTTAATGACGTGGCCGTGGCAGAGGCTGTAGCTCTGCAGCCTTGTAGTGAGAGTGATGCTACAGTTGAATGAACAAGCCGTTTCTTATGCAGTTCAGGTAACAACTGATGGACAGACATTGCCAAGAGAGTATATGGTGAGAAAAGGAGATGGTGAGAAGTGTAATGTTTTGCACAGAAAATATTCACTGTAATAATCCTGGCGTGTTTAAATTAGACTTTGCTCTCCCCCTGTACGAGTACGCATGTGTTAATGCACTATGACAGAATATTGTAGCTTGATGTGTTTTTTAAAAGCTGCTTCCATTTTAATATTTTATGTTAGCAGTGTACACGCCTTCCATACTGTCTAGACACACACATTTCGGGCCTTTGTAGATTTTCTGTATGCTGCTTACTTAATTCAACCTTGATGCTTTACTTTTTTCTTTACTTTGATGTCACATTTTTAAAAATAACTGTTTCCGCAGTACATTTCTGTTTTATGTTGCCATCATTTTCGGAAGCTCAGGATTATTTGCAAAGTAGTACTTGTAATAAAGATGTCTTTATATTTTTCAAATAGACAGGTCAGCTGGTTTTGTTTCTTTTCCTCTACCACCAAAGGTGTACTAAACGCTATAGCAAAACTATAGTAACAAATAAAAGTTATGCACAATGAAGGTTTTCACGTCTTTTCTCTGCACAAGTCACTATTTCTGTAGAATACACTCCTGCTGATGGGTTGAATTAAAAGTCAACACTCAAGGGGGCTTTTGAAACCAGTACGGGTATTAAAACATGCCTCACATACACCTCCCTCTCACACCAGATGTCATCAAAGCATTTTTGTTGCTGTATTTGTCAGTTATGTGGTTGTGCTTCCAGTTTTTGTCCAGCAGAGGGAACTCTTGCTTTGCACCACCATATGACAGCCACCTCAATCTGAACAGTGCCAACATTAGTTATATACACCAATCAGCCATAACTTTATGACCACTGACATGTGAAGTGAAGGACACTGATTATCTTGTTACAATGGCAACTGTCAGTGGGGGGGCATATATAGGGCAGCAAGTGAACATTTTGTCCTCCAAGTTGATGTGTTGAAGCAGGAAAAATGGGCAAGCGGAAGGATGTGAGCAACTTTGACAAGGAACCAAACTGTGATGGCTAGACGACTGGATCAGAGCATCTCCAACATGGCAGCTCTTGTGGGGTGTTCCTGGTCTGCAGTGGTCAGTACCTACCAAAATGGTCCAAGGAAGGAAAACTGGTGAACCAGCGACAGGGTCATGGGCGGGGGAGCGAAGGTTGGCCCGTGTGGTCCGATCCAACAGAAGAGCTTCTGTAGCTGAAATTGCTGAAAAAGTTAATGCTAGTTCTTATAGAAATGTGTCAGAACACACAGAGCATCACAGTTTGTTGCATATGGAGCTGCGTAGCTGCAGACAGGTCAGGGTGCCCATGCTGACCCCTGTCCACCGCTGAAAGTACCTACAATGGGCACGTGAGCATCAGAACTGGACCACAGAGCAATGGAAGAAGGTGGCCAGGTCTGATGAATCATATTTCTTTTACATCATGTGGATGTCCGGGTGTGTGTGTGTTGCTTACCTGGGGAAGACATGACACCAGGAAGCACTGTGGGAAGAAAGCAAGCCGATGGAGGTCCCTGTGATGCTTTGGGCAATATTCTGCTGGGAAACTTTGGGCCCTGCCATTCATGTTAATGTTACTTTGACACATACAACCTACCTAAACATTGTTGTAGACCCTTCATGGAAACGGCATTCCCTAATGGCTGTGGCCTCCTTCAGTAGGATAATGCGTCCTGCCACACTGCAAAAATGGTTCAGGAATGGTTTGAGGAACACGACAATGAGTTCAAGGTGTTGATTTGGCCTCCAAATTCCCCAGATCTCAATCCACTCGAACATCTGTGGGGTGTGCTGGATAAACAAGTCCGATCCATGGAGGCCCCACCACACAACTTACAGGACTTAAAGGATCTGCTGCTAATGTGGCACTGAGTGTTTAAAAGACAGAAACTCTAGCCCCCCCAACGTCTTGGTGCCAGATACCACAGGAGTCCATGCCTTGATGGGTCAGAGCTGTTTTGGTGGCAAAAGGGGGACCTACACAATATTAGGCAGGTGGCCACAATGTTATGGCTGATTGGTGTATAGGTACTTGTCTATTTACATTTCATGCTCTTAAATACATTTGCTATATTTAAACCATCCACATGGGAAAATTTATACTTTTCTAATGTAAACTAAAATTAACCCTACCTTGACTTACACATGAATGCATCTGTAATAATAATAATAATTAATAATACTTATAAATGTAACATTATGTATGAGTCATTTTAGTTTTGATACATTAACTGCTTTTGGCTGACATGGCTGGTGTTAACGTTTGACACTGTGTTATTGAGATCTTGAGATAGCAGAAGACTTCTTCCTCAGCACTGCACATAAGGAAAAACAATCTGCTGTGAAATGTTCCTGAATTACAGTATGATATCAATTCTTGGATGAATTTGAAGATAAACCTGTTGTAAAAAGCTGAAAGCACTAACCTCAAGATGTTCTGAGCAGAAATCCAGATCAGGTTCAGCTGTAGACCCCCCACCCTAAGCAGCACAGTGCTTGATGTCTGAGAACAGGAGGCAGGCTCACTTTCTGCTTGTCTTTCACACACACGCTTCTAGAGTATTCACAAAAAGAGGCAGACTTTCATGTCTGTTGTCGAGAACTGTAATGGTGATCAAAATCCCGTCAGTGGGTTTATAAAAGTCTCATTTTAATGTGGGAGATGTAGGCTGCGGATGTTGGGGGACTCAGTGTGCATGAAAAGGGATATACAAGATGGACTCTGGATTAGCAGCTCTACCGACTAAACATAACTCATAGTGATGCAGACACTTAGTGGCACATGCCATCAATTAACAGTGTGCCTTACACCTGTGGTTGGTAACGCTAAAAGTGCCATGTGAATTTGGGCAGACAAGTACACACGGGCGTCTCAGTGCTGTAAGGAGTCACATTTTTATTGTTATTTTGTGATGGTTCACACAGGCTGTAAAAGGACTGTGCTGCCTAAACAAAACAGCGCCACTAACCATAAAGAGATGTAAAAGAGTGGCATAAGCTGCAGCTGATCATTGTCACTTCCTGTGATAATAAGCGTAGTGCAGCAGTGGAAATATTTTCTGCATGGAAATGACATGGTCGCTTAGTTCAAAGGAACCAATAAAAAGACTGCACTTTGCTTCCTGTCCTTATAAATAACCTTCAATTCCACTTCAGCACAGTGAGCACAAAATATGTGTGCTCTTCTTGATGTCTGTAGATAAATGGTTAACTGTGAAGTATTATAGTGCAGATTACTTCTTACCCTATACACCTTAAAGGGGTATTCCAGCGGTTTTATTGTGCAAATGTTTCTGTTGCTCTGCATGGAGCTTTATTTTGATTATTTTAAATATTTTAAACATGAGAATATAACCCTGATAGTGACATCAAGGTTATCGTGAATCGGCTTGAGGGCTACAATTTCATTTGGTTGTATCATGGGAAGTGTTTTTGGAGTCTTATTCATACTAGGGAGTAAAGGTCTGGATAGCTTGTCACACTGAAAACTACTGGGTCAAAACTGGCACATTTTGGATCAGTATAGCACAGACAAAATGGGTTGTTTGGCCCACAAACTAAAATATGGTTATTTTGATCCAGTTGTTTTAGAGAGGTTTTGCTTTAAAACGGTCACAAATAGTTAGTTGTACAAAACAATGTTTATATGGCATCCAGGTGACTCATAATTATTTTAGAGATATGTCAATTTAAAAAGAGCTAGAGTGAACCAGCTCACAACCATACCATATTTTAGTTTCAGTAACATAAGAAATGACACGAACACATTATTCCATTGGTGCTAAATTGCTCCAAATTTAGTCCGTTTTGACTTAGTTATTTAAATCTGCAACTGTACCTCCTTCAACACAAAAAATAATAAATCCATCTATCATCTTATCGACCGTCTCCTCCCTCTCAAAAGCAATTCTACTGTTTGAGCATGGAGACCAAACTAAACATACTGTAGCTTCCATCTCCAGGAGCATTTTAATAGAGCAGTTTATTTTTTTATTCAGCCAAGAGTCTGTCACCCTGAGCCAAGAGCCAGCCAGAGTTCTTTGCATTGCACATATACGACCAAACTGGTCAAAACCATTTCTTCTGTTTCCTGTTCAAGGCCCATGTGATGGGGCTGATCAGCTGCTGCCAGGTTAATCTCATCATGAATTAATCTTTATTCTGGCCTCCCTCTGAGAGATGTATTGCGGGTCTGACACTGGTTGTGCGTGTGCATATTGTGTTATATATTAGTAAAGCTCCAGTGGTCCAAACCACCTAATTTCCTGGCTTTGTGCCTGGGCCACACACACAAATTATCCCCGGCCTCAGCTCGCTGTGCAGTCCCTCCAGGCTATCCTCTGTCACCAAAGGTTCACATTATTTATACGAGCATGGCAGGAATAATCTCCATCAGCTCTGAGCTGCATTAAACAAGTAATCATCTTCCACTCCGTGCAGATGTTAATAGAGGTTCTGCTGCTTTTTCTATGAGTCAATTAGAAGGCGTCAACCATGTTTGTCATGTTTGTCAAATCATAAGTGATAAATGACAGTCATAGGTTGCTCACAGACTATAAACCTTTCACTGTAGCCTCATTCTCAGCATTTTATATTGAAGGTTTAGGCATGGGATTGATGCTGTCATTCACACCAACATAAAATGAGTGCAATGAGTTCTTTCAATTATAAATGACCAGTTTTACAAACCTGTCAAATTTACAAAGCTGTCAGTTCATGCAATGCATAGTAGCACACAAGCAGCAAACCTTATTATATTATATTTTTGAATATTGATGCATATTATGTTATGAATAAATATTTTTACTACAGATGTGCTTTTTGAGTAAATACAATTCTGGAAGAAAACACAAAGTGAACGGAGGGCAGAAATAAACTTGGTGGGAAAATTCTAAAGGAATAGTTTGTCATTTTGAGAAATACACTTCTTCTTGCAGACAGTTGGTATCTGTCTTCTCGTGTAAATGTGTGTTGACACACAACAGTTTTTTTTCTTGTGTCATTCACACAAATTTGTCTGCTAGACAGCCAATATGTCAACACTTATTAGCTATAAGTTGGCTAAACGTGGTTGCACCCACCGCGTGTATGAGAGTACTTCTGTGTGAGTTTGTGTGACAGCTGAGACCAGCGGCGGACTCAGACTGTTTGAGGGGCAAAAACATAATAACTGTGGTGAAAAGAAATAAAAAGGGCCCCAGCTGTATCATGTTTTGTCCACTAGAGCACGTTAAAAATTAGCCTTACGTTGTCTGAACACACAGTAACTGTCAGCAAAAAAAACAAAAAAGGGTATTTCCCAAAACGTCAAAACACTTCTAAAAGTCTCCCATACTTGATCTTTAGTGTAATTAGAGAGGTCAGTCATACGTATGTTAGAGAGCATGTTTTATAACCAACGAGGCTGACAGGAAGTGCCCCAGTCAAACAAATAAATGACAGCGGGTGTCCCTTTATCCCCACTCAGCCACCCAGCTAGCGTCTCCTAATACACTTTATTGAGCAGTCAGGCAGGAGACATGACCCGACCGCGCTGGAAATAACCACTTAGGGAGCACCTTTGTGATCTGCCTCCCTGCTGTTGAATGGCTCTCATTGTGTGATTAATTGTGTGTGAAGCAGGCTGTGTGTGTTAAACTGGCTATTAAGAGAATGTGTTGGAGGAACAGAGTGATGGAAGAAAAGAGCAAGTACATACTCCTTTTATGTGACATAAAATTACATAGATGCATATTTCCTCATGACAGAAAGGCCTTTGCGATGTGCTTCTGTGTGTAAAACTGAAACTGACTGTCAGTACTGACCAAGAAAAGATCCCTCACTGACAAGAAAGTGTCAAAATTGTTGAATAATTAAGGTGAATGTTGATGGTATTATTATCTAAATGATTCAATTTACTCTGCTACTGAACTGATTAATAAAGTTGCAGACACTGAACATTGCTCTTATATCCGAGACTCCTACTGAAGCTGTAATGGGGCCTCATTTCATACAGGAAATTAACCTGTTATCGCTGAAATCAAGTTTGCCATGTTTGACAAAATCCAGAGTGGGAATGAAGGTTGAGACACTAGAAGAACCTGCTTTCTGTCATATTATCAAAATATGCTTGAATGCTTCCTATCCTCAACAAAGCCTTTAAATTGGGTCCGTTTTGTATCACAGTAGAAAAAAATGCTTCAGCTGGGAGCATGAAACAGACCACATGGAAAGTCACTAATGTGCGATTTGCTCACGTTTGAGACCATAAAAATCTTATCAGTTTCCTGGAAGTAGTGCTGCAGTTGTGGGTTTTCAAGGGTTGCAGGCTGTTCATGTTCTGAACGCTCAACGCTTACTCCTCCTTTAAAACACTATGAATGAACAGCACCAAAAACAATAATGAGATAAATAATACAAAAATGTCCTGTACTAAAATATAAAGTGGCCAGCGCTCTGTTAAATTTGGTGCAAGGCAAACTTTGATCATTTGCAGTAGTAAGTTAATACCTTACATATCCTTTCACCAGCTCACAGTCACAGTGCCTTCGGCTTCTCAATCTACAAGAGAAGTTAATGCAGACCCACTTAATAAAATTACTAAAAAGTGCAATAGCTCAGGATCTTCGCACCCCTACATTACCCGAACAAAGTAAAATACTAAACTTCATATAAAACATCATGGTTTGACTCACCAGAGCCACAGCAGAAGAGTGTGAAGGCAGCCTGCAGTCTCTAGCACCCAATAGTCCCTTGTATCACACCCAACCTTAGTGTGATTCATGCAGCTAATAAGTAATTTAGCTACAGGAAGGCGAACATGGTTCCCACAGAGGAGTGAGAGGACTTTAAGGGCCTCAGTATGAATCAAACAAAGTGCTTGTCTGGCCATCTAACAGCGTTGGAAACTTCCTTTTTAGAAGCAGAATCTGGGAGCTGCATCCAACAAATATTTGTAACTTTCTGAAACTGATAATCCAACAATCACACAGATACTTCAGTCAATTTTTAATGTGTAACTACTAAGTGCAAAACTATGTCTTCGTGGGTAGACTGCCATTAGTGTCATAGTGTCTGCCATTATACCCATTTGTATGATTCATCACATCGAGACTGCAAAGACACAGGAGAAGGCTGTGACGGCAGCGTGGCTATTTGGAACAGGTAGAAAAACCTTTGCCTTCAGATGTGGTCTGACTACAAACAAGGTCATATTTGTTTGAAGCATAGTGAGGCCTTAAGAGAGCCTTCATTTGTTCTAAAAAATGGCTTCCATTTATATTAACTCTAAAATGTTTACATGTACTGCCACACACCTTCTGTTAAGGCTCCAAAGGTCATAGCTCATTCAACGCCAGTTAGTCAAGAAGCTGCGAAGACCGACTGAGTCACAGTAGGAAGGAATGAAAATGTGCCCTGATAGTGATCACAAATTGTGGAGAAATGAGATTACTTTTTATTGGGGGCCTGCCCTGCGCAGATAACCTGGAAAAAATTTGTAGGCAGTGTGTTAGAGGCACAGTGTGTTTTTGTCCGCCATGATATGAATCAACAACAACTTGTACGAGTAAATGCTCAGATGTCATTTAGGATAACAGCCGCATTAATCAATGGTTTGTTTTGATTGCAGAAAGGCTTGCACACACACGCACACATTTAAAAAAGCTATGAAAGTAAATGATGCTTGCCAGTTGAAGGAATCAACGCTGATCATATCACCGGCATTAATGAGCGTATCTTTGCCTGAACTGAAGTGCAGTAAAAAGTAGAGGGTTTGTACTGGTGGTGCTCTGTTGAATTTGACTTCCTGGATACACTTATTGAAGTCTACAGTGAGATGTGATATCTACATTGGTCACTCATAATGGAGGAAATGTTTTCTGATCTGCTAAACAACATAAGATTACATACATACACAGAAGATTCATATTTGACATAGCTATCTCTATTGTTCCATCATTACACATCCCAAAAAATCCCCAGTGTAAGCGACCTTGAATTGAAGCACTTGCTAACCTGTGTGACCTGGCATGGCCTCTGAGGATCCGGATGTAAGCTGCATGCACGCTTAATGACAGATGTCCATCCTGCATGAGCCTCATTCCTCACACTCACAACCAGCTTCACTGTTTAAGATGCACTGGAGTTGCACCATAACTTCAAGCCACACTAGGATAAGTTGTTTTTTAAAGGTTACAGTCCAGGCCATCCCAAAAACAATACAGTAAAGGTTTTCTAAAAGACTAAGAGCTGATGTCTGTGAACAGAAACATAAAATAAGATGTATTGGAAATGTACTGTAATAGTGAAAGTGAAAGTACTGCAGCTTAGAGCTGGTGAGGCTTTGCGCTTAAAAAGCACTGACCGCAGGCGAAGTCAGAGCTGAGGAATAAGACTGAAGCATATCTGCCTAAATGTATTGTATCTTATCGGCATCAAATCATTGATTTTTCAGTTACTACAAAAATAGCAATTGTATTTCTTTCTATTGTAAGAGGTAGTAAAATTCTTTATTGTGCATCCCTGAAAAAGACAAATTTTGTAATATTCTCCCTAAAAAAATCAATTGGAATAAATAATGTGTGAATGGACACCAAACTAATATGAAAAATAGTCCAACTTAAAATGAATAAATCACAATTTGTCAGATGTCACCGAAGTGCTCATAACATTGGTTGTCATTATATTCCCTTAAAATGCTACATATGATAAAGACACACAAACAACATTTTGTTTTTTTTCCTTTATTTGCAAGTTCACGTGGTGATTTATGCACTGAACGGGTTACATAGAAAAAATGCATTCTTTCAAAAATACCTGTATTTGGATATCCGAGACAAAATAAGACTGCATTCCATTTTTCCTGAAAGAAATATGTAGGTTTTATCATTTCTGTAATGTCAAAGATTATATTATATTATACTCTCTTTTTTATAATAAAATGTAACAGACTTACTTACAGAAGTACTTTTCTAAGGTTAAATAAATCTCATGTGCAAATTAGCCATCATTAAAATGCTTCCATCACACATTTATTTTTGATAAACTTTCAGAATTATAGAAGTAGCCGTTTTATTCCACAATATAACTAAATTCTGTTGACTGAATTCCTTTCCTTGAGTTTTATCTGAATAGACGAATATTGTTTTTATTGTTTCAAAATGTATAATTTCGCACAAATTCATGTTTAGTTAAAAAGATTTACTGTGCTGCCACAAAATATTTAGTAGAAACGAATGGCTATAATCCTCAAGCACAGGAAAACATTGGCAAGACAAAAGCATGCATCCCTCTGAACAGATCCAAACAGTATTAATAAAATACAAATACAAAGAGAAAACAGAAAATATGTACAAAACAAATGTCAGAATTTAAGACAATGCAATACATTACTCACTGAGGAAAACGGCAGGAAAGCTCCCTTCAACACTTCAGAGGTAAAATATTTTGAGGTATGAGTGTTCATATATTTATTGATATAGTTTGGACTGAGATATGTAAACAATCATTTATAACACAATCATACTTCAGCATAATCCTAAAAAGTCATGTAAACCCCTCATATACAAAAATGTACTTCTAAAGAAAATAATATGTACAACATTATAAGACTGTGAGACCATGAACACAGTGAATTGGCACACTTTCTTTGAAATTTATTTTTTAAGGGTAGATGACTCTGTGGTGCATAAAAACTGTAGCTGCTGGGAGATAAATACAGCAAGCAAACCCTGTGCTGTGTTGGCTAAACCTTGAAGACCATCACCCATTTCCAATTGGTATCAGACAACGCAAGTCAGGTGAAAAATCTCCTAATTCTCCAAAATGTCCCTTTTTTCAGATAACAGCTTTGATTTCAACTTGAAATTCTGATGCAATTTTGAAATCATTTTCAGTGAACTGTTTTTAGAAGGCCACATCTCTAATGTGTCTAATTTCCTTAATAGATATAAGTATAATGAATCTAAATATACCATAACAACTCATAACGCATACAGTATATACAGCTCTGGAAAGAATTAAGACCAGTCCAAATTTTCCAAAGTTCATTTTACTCAAACACATACAGTAAAACCAGAGAACTGATCATTTTGCATGGTCTCTTCATTTTTTCCAGAGCTGTATATTGCACACAGCAAAAGCACACATATTTCTACAAGCATACAAAGTAAGAATCCAACATCAACAATTAAAATAAAAGCATAAATAAATACCTTCATACAGTATATGAAAGATGAATTCATTTCAGTCAGAGGTGCAGTTGGTCTCACAGCCTCTAGTGATATCTAATGGTCAGGAGATACAGCTTTTATTCGACACGAGTGCTGAATTTGACAGTGCTGTCCCACAACATCTGTCTATAAACATTCACTGGGGTTTGTTTCATAATCTGTCACTATACAT
Organism: Gadopsis bispinosus; assembly: GCA_036024995.1. Classification (NCBI taxonomy): domain Eukaryota; kingdom Metazoa; phylum Chordata; class Actinopteri; order Centrarchiformes; family Percichthyidae; genus Gadopsis; species Gadopsis bispinosus. The sequence continues at coordinate 30,959 of JAVQJV010020711.1, read as the reverse complement.
TTCCTCTGGGTCATTTTAATTCATTATTTTGATACAGTTAATATGCGTCACTATGCAGACGATACACCAGTTTACCTAGCATTTCAGCCTAATGATCTCACTAGCTTAACACTTGCCATTAACTCAAACTGTGGAAAAAATGTATCAACACTGTTATCTTGCTGAATATTATGCTGCTGTTTTGGCCCCAAATTACTCCAAAACTGGATGCTTTCACTGAATGGTATTATGTAAAGAACTGATTTCAAAACTTCTTCCATCATCTGCAAAGCAATGTGTCATCAAAACTTAACTTATGACTGAGCTGTTGTGTCACCACTTCACCTTGAAGTCCCGCGGATATTCTCATCTGGGCCTACTGACTGTCTTAAAACAAAAGGTGATTGAGTAGTATTGGTCCAATGTCAGACATAAATCATACATTTTGAGATATTACTTAAGCTCTACTTTTTTGTCAGGCACTCTGATGCTGTGTTCTGTCTTATGTGATATACAGTTATGTACAGTATATTTGTATATGGCACAAATCAGTAAAAATAAATGAAAATATACATATTTCCAGTTTTTGACAGCCAGTTGTAAACAAGGTGAGCTCTCTCATTCATTTTCTCTCTGCACAGCTATCTACAAATATTCAGTGCTGTTAAGAATGACAACAGTTTTAGCTGTTGTGTCTTAAAGGTAGAGTAATAACATGCACTGTTATACATGGAGCTGCAACTCAAGACATTTTTCATGACAAAATAAGATGCGTGGAGGCTTCTTTGGATTTACGTTTTCCAGTCTCTGATTAACGATGATGCTGAGAAAAACCTGTGAGGGAGAATGGAAAATGTTCATGGATAAGTAACATTCAGAGGACATTTTATTTGATAAAGTTTTAATATATGTACTTATTGCCAGACTAGTTGTCAGTCTCACCTGTTTGTGATCCACCATGCGTCCTAGCCTGAGACCCAGCTATGGGTGGTGGTCTTCACCCTCTGGGGAAACCCATGAGCCCCAGCTGCGGGGTCAAAGTTGAAGTCCAGTGCCCCACCATCCATAAGGGTGTCATGGAGGACCGTCTCCATGTCACATTCAAACCTCTCAATGGGCATGTTGTCCAGGTCACTGGGCAGCCGTTCCTGATGACTGTGTGGGTGAACCGAGTGTGAAGCATGTAACCTGTAGCCATTGTTGCTGCCGTAGCTTGCCAAAGCATCATTAGTGTGTGCTGGGTGTCCACGGGGCAGCTGCATGCATGTCTTCAGGTTGGTCATTCTATGGGGGGTCCCTGAAAGACTGGTCAGACTAGTCAGGGGGATCATGTTACAGGTATTCAAGTCTCGTGAGGTTGAAGGACCCTGGCTATGTATGACCTGTGGATTTAGATGAGGAACTGGGTGACTCTGAGGAGGACTCATCATTTTTACTGCATTAAGATCCCCCACATGTCTTGGGCTGCTGTAAGTGGGCATTAGGCAACCTCCCCTCCCAACCTGAGACACCTGTGTATCCCTAGAGGGCATCATGTGCCTACTGGCATCTGCATCTGAGGTCAGCAGCTCTTTGAGAAGGCCAGCAGGGCAGATGTACGGGTTCTCATAAGACCCAAAGCTGGGCTTGGGTTCTGGAAGTGTCTGCAAGGGAGCAGGAGACAGAGAGTTCATCCTCATCTGGCTGTACATGCACTTACGGTGGTCCTGTTGTGGGTGCGGGGTCAAGCCAGTGGAGCTGAATGGGCTACTCTGAAGCATAGCAGCATTTGAGGAAAGTGAGGAGTCAGAAACCAGCTGGGGGGTTTTAGGAGACAGCAGGTTCAGGTTATCCAGCAGAGTCTCCATGACGATCTCTGAGCCAAGCTGGCCCATGGATCCAGTCACTTCAGATAGGCTGGGCAGGGTGGAGGTTATCTTAGTCCCCGCCCCTCCAGGATACATCATGTGGCCATCGGAGTCCCCCAGGTCATCCTGTTCAGAAGGGTATGGTGAATGGCGACCACTCAGGGTGCTGGCGTCAGAGCTGGTGCGCGTCCTAAAGGAGCTCCAGGCTTCAAAGTCCTCGTTACTGTGGGAGTTTGGGCTTCCCAGCCAGTTAGAGTACTGGGAACCAGGGCTGCCTGCTCCTCCCTCAACCCCTTCCTGTAGAGCCATCTATGGATAGAAAAACATTAAAAGCTCACACAGGCTGCCATAAAAATGACCAGTTATTATTATTATTATTAACTTGAAATAAACTGTTTGGAACAATTCTGAATTCTGGGGGATATGCTTATTTGCTTTCTTACCGAGAGTTAGATGAAAACATGGACAACACTGTCATATCTGAAGCTGCTGCCACCAGCTGGTTAGCTTAGCTTAGTTTAGCACTGGAAACAGAGGGGAGACAGCTAGCCTAGCTCTCTCCAAAGGGAACATAATCCACAGTGACTTGTCATCACTGTGAGGTTGCCAGGAAACCAGAGGAGACTCCAGGAGCTCACTGCATCCCAACATTCCCACACATAACCTCCTGTAAAACTACAAATTGTTGTTTTTACACTTTCTTTTTTGTATGTATAAAACAAAAAAAATATAAAATGTTAATTATTGACCTTTAGATTTGCTGGCAAATTTTGTTACCTTTGGACAGAGCTAGGCTAGCTATTTCCCCCTGTTTCAAGTCTGTATGCTAAGCTAGGTGAATTGGTTGCTGGCTTTAGCTTCATATTTAATGGACAGATATGTGAGTGGTCTTCTCATCTAACTCTCAGCAAGAAAGCAAATAATTGTATTTTCTAAAATGTCAAACTATTCCTTTAACCTAGATTCAGCACAATTGTGAGAATAAATATAGGGCCAAAGAATGTATCAATCTGTATGATTGATGTAAAGTATGTGAGTATAATATTAACAAAAGGGGAACTGTACCTTTTTCTTTGTGGCCCTTCCTCTGCTCTTGGCAACCTTACTGTTGTTGTCCATGGAGGCCGCTCTGCGCCGAGGTGACTTTCCGCTCTTTCCCCCCTCTGGGTTGAGCATCCACCAGGAGCTTTTTCCCGTTCCCTCGTTCTGTATGCGCACAAATCGGCTGTGCAGGGACAAGTTGTGTCTGATGGAGTTCTGGATGGGAAAAGAGTGAATGATTTGTAAGATGTCTGTGGCTATGACCGTTATGTGTAGGCTACAATGCCAATGCAGCTAGAGGCATCAAAAGAACTCCACGACAGGATTTACTTTCCGAAGGTGATTTCTGTTATGGTATTGGGCAACAAATAGGTTAATATCTCCCTCTTGAATGAGCCCCAAAAGTTGTAGTGCATCTATAAAGTCATTTTATGCAAATAAAATCTCACCCTCTGGTGCAAACAGCAGCTGTCATCCCTGCTTGCTTTTCGGTGGGAATCAAATGAGAAGGTGTATTGCTGCAGGGGAAACGTTTGCCATTTTCCATACAGCGCAGAGAAGAAGCTGGTAGTTGAGTGTGATGTCAAAGTCAACAGATGAACAGGAAGTATGTGTGTGTCCATATCCTCCGTTAACAATATTATGTCTACTGAGCCTTTTCCACGCCACCCTCACGCTCTCCAGCAAAAGCCACTGGTCACTTTGGCACGAGGGAGCGAGGGGAGGACGGGATATGTGGTGTCATTTGTTTAACACTAAATACATACAGTAATTGGCAGCCTTGCAGGACAATTGTCAGTACAGCCAGAGGACAGTATCTGTTGCTGAATATGACGACAAACATAACAAAAGATGGCATCAAACAGACTAAATGACATAACAGAAGTAATTTTTTTCTCCAATCACAAAACCTATAATGAAAGAAAAGTTAACAAAAAGTACAAACAGTATATCCTAGTGCCACCAACAGCCAAGCAAAGAGTAGTGAATTTGGACTGTTTAGCCTAATTAAAGGTGGAAACTCTTCCATGTGATATCACTGGAAGTAAATGGGAACGGAATCATATATCTGGCTGAGGACATAAAACTATACTGTTGATGCTATTTTCACATGATTTGTATGGGTCTCATGTATGACTGGCCGACTAACCCTCTTTTTTGAATGACGTTAAAATGCATTTTTATCACATTACAATTTTTTTATCTTTTTAGTTTATGTTGTTTTGCTTATATCATCTTTATAATTGCTTGTAGTTGAAGCTATGAATTTATTTTGAAAAGTCCTATATTAGAGTTTATTAGGGTGTTCACCCTACTCGCGCCTCACTATAGGTCATAATCATATGTTTTCCATGATTTCAACCAAGTTTTATCTGCACAGTCCTATCCCACTCTTGCACCAGCTGCACAAAGAAAACAACAAAAGTGCATAATTTTACAAGTCATATTGCAAAATGTATTTAAGATTCACAAACATCCCTTACAGTACCATAAAGGCACCTACAACAAACTCACAATGACCTTAGCTGACTGCTGACAAATTCAAAATCAGAATAATCACAGCTGCTGATAAAGGCATGAAGATTATCCAAATCATCTCTGGTTTTTCTGTGTCTTGTCTCAAACCCAGGGTCCTAGTTTGAAAACTACACTAAAAAAAGGGCAGATTAAAAAAGAAAGTCCTGAAAAAGACAGAATATATTACTTTGGGTTTAACCAACTTGCTTGCTTTTTTTCACATGTGGTCACATTTGTCCTTGTGCTAACGTGTATACACCTAATCCTCATTCAGCCCATTTTCTCTAATGCTATGTTATGAACCCTAAAAAGGACACAGAGGCGCCTCCTGCGGTAATCCTCCGAGTGACCGAGCGGAGAGAGCCGGTCACGCAGGACACAGGCGTACTGTACAGCCTGGTCTCGCTGGACAAAATCTTCCTAATATGCGCCTCATGGCTGTGCTGGACAGTGGGTACAATATAAAAGCCCAAATCGCAACACAAGGCGTACTAGCAGGGAATTTCCCCAGAATACTCATGTGAATGCAAAAGCAGCTCCCTGCAGTTAGAGAAGCCAGATGTCCTCAACCACAGGCTTCAACAGGGATATACAAAGCATGGAGATAAAGACACTCACATTCAAAACAATAGGCGGATTGTCTGAGTGTGTCTCTGAAATGTTGGTCTTGGGTTTTATGCTTTTGGCAAATGCATTCAGTTAATATTAATCATCAGAAAATGGCTCATATTTTTCCATATTAAAATGACAGAATTATATTGTGAATTATTACGATAATTTATTAATTATTATTAATTTAATAACGATTATTTTAAAGAACATTACTACTTATAAGAAAAAGCACCTATAGTTAAAAGGATTCATTCATTATGAGGATGGCTCTATAAAGTGAAGTATAGTGAGTATAAAGAATAGCTGCATAACCAAGACTTAGGCCAGAATGACACTTTTATTTTAGAAATTGAAAGAGCATATCCAAAATATTTTTGGATGACTGTTCCCATATGAAGGCACTGAACCACAGAAAGATCAGCCTCAAACTATACATCAACAGTAGCCTTGTGAATCCTGATCCTGCGAGTGGAGGCAGCGGGCTGTGAAGAAAAAAATAAGCGAGGGGAGGTTACAGAGTTTAAAGCGAGGATGGGGAGGGTGACAGAGTGAGATGTTTTTGCCCACAGAGCTGGGGTCAATGAGTTCACTGTGTGCTGAACATGAGACATGCAAATAGGTTGGATCGAGTAGGAACGCAGAGAGGAGGAGAAGCATCAGATGTGACGTGCACTGGGTCGGACCGTCTGCTTTCTGATACACTACAACAGAACCCCCCCAACCCCGCTCCTGAACCGGACTCCTCCCTTCTCTTCCACTGACTTTTAAATGAGGCTTCCTGTGTCAGAGGACATCCTGCACATGCAGACTGGCGTGGCTTGAGGTGGAGTTAACACTCACTGCGTGCAATGCGATGCTCTATCTGACTTGTGTCTCATTTGATTCATGACCTTTCATCCCCCTTTTTTTTCTCTTTTTACAAGATATCAATCTGTAACTGAAGACAGGAAATGACTCATTAGTGGAGGACCTGAGATCTGAGTGGGGTGCTGCACAGACTGTAAACCAACATTCATTCCACTAACCAAGCTACAGGTCTTGCTCAAACACGGCTGAGATCACTAGTGATATGCAAATGTCTACAGCCTCTGATTAATGCCCACAATAGATCATGGACTGCATGACTGGGCCCTGGGAAGGGGCATTCTCTATTCGGCCTGGAATAATCCTTGTCCGAGACAGACCTCACCTCAGCCCAAAGATAACAAAAGACAGCCCCCAGACATAATTCATGTGTCCCACTCACACATTATTTCTCTGAAAACCTGACCCAAGGTGGCCTATATGTATCATTGCTAAATGTCTTTATAATACATATTGTTAAGGCCCTCACTTTTGACTGATTTTCAAGTGGTGAAATATGTGCACCTGTGGCTGCGTAATAGCTCGTGTGAATGTGGGACATTAGAAAGACGTAGATGTAAGAAATCTATATGATCTTCATTGACCTTTATTTCAGGGAAGTTCCCAGACACAGATTATGGAGGCCTGCAAGTGACATAAATCTTTAAGAGAGAAGATCTATTGTGTAATTAGAGCCATCAACACAAGCTTGTACAGGCAGATGTATTACATACAGCATATATCATTATTAAATATTCAGGGCAAAGGCTCGAGAACAAAATATCTTGCATTGTGTCTGCGTGTGTGTGGGGGGGGAGGTCACGTCATTTGATGTCTGTGTGCTTAAAATGTATTATCAAAGCCAATTCTTCATCACTCCTAGCTTTGCAGCAACCAAATATTCTTGCTACTAGCCTTCAATTAATCGCATGTGTTAAGAAGATATGTCGTTCTCTTTCCCATAAAAACAGAAGGAACGACAGCTCTTGCTGCATTTTCTTTCTGCGCTGTACTAGCACATGTGTGAGTTTTAATGTCACACTGGTCTTAGGTCAGCTGGTGCAAGGATGTCCTATACGGCGAAGGTCTCTTTGCAGCTGACAAAATCTATTTCCAGCTTGCTCACAGAACAGTTGCTGTGAGTCCACCTGCATGGTAGCACTGAAGAAGACCTGCATTAGATTATGGAGGATCTTCCACCATCTTACAGCTCTTCAAATCTACCCGGTGATCTCTAAATCATCTGATCGATCTCATCAAGACAACCTGCTGCAGCATGAAATGACTCCTCCTAGTGGACTTCAAAACAATCCAATTGACACAGCTGCTGTTTCTTGTGTAGTGAAGCATGAGAACTGCAGTAACGGTCGCAGGATAAGTAAACAAACAGGGCCCAGTTGCAGGGACAGGTGCAGCCACAGTGAAAGTGGCCTCACTTGCAACTGGTCCAAACGTTTTACATACAGCGCCAGACACAACCACAGAGAGGACAGAGGAGCCCCCAGGAGACCAGCTGCTGGGGACCAGCTGCTACACAAATCAGTAACTCGGTTTTATATCAGTGATGAGGCCTGGTATTTAGTTAGTGATGAAAGACTGGAGGGAAAACAATAATCACTTCAAATGTGCATCTACTACATGTTGTGGCCTCATTATAGCAAAAATACATAAGTGAGACTATGTAACTTTGAAATAAAGTTATTTTTCCTCTTACAAGTTTAAAATGCTAAGCAATAAAACACACCCTGCTGTACACTCAGAGCTTTTGCTGCTACAGTCTTCCTTGGCCTGATAAATCCAGTATCTTATGGTGGCTACTGTTAGCTAATGTTTGCACACTTAGATATTTATATTATTGTGGTACTGACATTACTATATCGGTTTGCTGACGTTATAACCTTTCTACACTTGTGCTATGTTTTAGCATGGCACAGATTAACATTTCAATGGTTTTGACACAAAACCAAACCAAAACCAAAGAAGTAAGCACAACAGGTTTACTGAAACATTATGCTAAAACTTCAGAAGTAAGAAAATCAGATACGTAATTCTGTAATATGTTACATAGAAATGTCTACTTAAATTTTGCAAACATTAGCTCATATTAGCTGCCATTAGCCACTGGAGTCCTCAGCCATGTAGTAAATAAATGAACTTCTGCTGATCGTGTAGCTCACAATGTCAGTGCCCAGAGCTGCTAAATGGAAAAAAATAATCTAATTTGTAAAAAATAATTTGTGAAAAAGGCAAATAACTTGTTAATCTTGTGAAACAAGAGTTGGCACTACTTCACCTAATATGTATATGGTGTTTATTTTATATTGTACATTGGCTTTTGTTGAACACAGGGTGCAAAAATGAAATTGCAGACAATTAATCAGAACGGTAATCTTTGATAACAGCTTGTCACATTACTACTACTACAAAGCTGTCAGATATCTGATGTAAATAAGACAATAAGAGAGCACACACACTTGCAGAGATTACAGTAAAAAGACAAGCCACTTCCTGACATTGTCTTCCTGTGCACCCCTCCCCCCCTTTTCTCCTCTGACCCAGGAAGTGCAAGCGGAGTTGGAAACGATCGCGGGACCTGAGTTTTCTGTTACAGGGCGGTAAAAAGGCGAGCACGGCTGCAGAAGGAGAGCCCTCCAGCTCAGTGTGGAGACCATGTCAACTCTTCATGGCCCCAGGCACAATGCAGGCTACTTCATTAAACACTGAGCATCATACTGAGTGACCTACTTCTGCAATGGCTTCAAAGTGGGACCATAAAAAGGAAAGGAGAGCTTTGTATTCAGGAGTTCTGCTATAGATGAACGAGGAGGCAAATGAGAATGATGGACACAGTTAAACACCCTCGCGTGAAGTGCTATTATTTAAAACACACAATCATACTTAAATCCCACTAAATTTTCAGAAACGCCAAGGTGAATACAAACATGACCTTTAATGTTTCTCAGCCTACTCTTGAGAGTGACACACATTCTTTGCACACTAATCTCAATTGCTCTCGATCGTGTTTTTCATTCTTCATGACATATTTCTTTGCCTCTCTCGGCACCCACATCCTTTAATACTTTGCATAATGGATTTTGAGGCCAGGACCTTTTTGTGAACATAATATACAGCTCTGGAAAAATTAAGAGACCACTGCAAAATTTTCAGTTCTCTGGTTTTACTATTTATAGGTATGTGTTTGAGTAAAATTAACTTTGGAAAATTTGGAGTGGTCTCTTAATTTTTTCCAGAGCTGTCAAAGGGGATTATTGCCCTGTGCAGTATGAGGACAATGCAAAAACCAACAGATTCCACAGACTTACTCATGTGTAGGCAGCAGACTGTACATAGGCCTCAGCCCACAGCCAGCCAGTCAGTTGACTGCTCCCCTCCTTCCCTCAAGCCACGTTCCCTCCTCTTTGAAAGCCCCTGCCTCAAGCCTCCCTTTCTTAATGGGGTTACTTGAAGTTACTTTTTTTTCTTGCCTCTTTTAGCTGCAGTTATGTCTTCAGGTCTGTGTCCCCAAACTGAGTTCATAAACCAACAATTAAACACCCCTTTTTAAGGTGATTTATTTTAAAATGTAGCCTTTAATCAACAAAACATGGAAACTAAAGCTAAATCTCTAGATTTCCCTCTCTACTCTGATTTCATAGACTACTTTGAATGGTCTACAGCCATGGTCGCTGCACTTAAAGGAACACTGGTGCTTTGAGCTAAATGCCAATGTCAGCATGCTAACATGTTCACAATGAGAAAACCAACTTGCTGATGTTTAATGCAAGTAACCATGTTCCACATCTTAGTTTAGTGCATTAGCATACTCACATTTTCTACAGTCATTGGCACTAAACACAAAATACAGCTGAGGCTAATGAGAATGTAATTTGTTGTGCAGGTACTTGGTCATAAACCAAAGTGTTGGACAAACTGATTATAAGTTAAGAGATCACCAAGATTTCTACATTTCATACTGAGTTGGATCTTGAATTTCGGTACAAAATTCCATCCAGTAGTTGTTGAGATACGTATATCTCATATATATGAGAGAAGTGAACCAAGCGACCGACATAATGGCATTGCCATCCCTAGGGCCATGCTGCTAATCCATAGAACAAACTTTCATTTATAGTATTCATTAATTACTTTATTAATACTTGTGTATGTTTGCTGCCAGCAAAACTATATATTTATCCATAAAGCACTGGTGACATAAATACCCAAACTGCCTTACATCTCTGTAACACTACAAAGCAGCTTTTACTTACTTCATAACCTTCAAAAAGTGTAACTGTAGGTAAAATGCTTTCTTGTGATTAACATGTCAAACCCTCTGTGCCAGTTAAAGTCAGGGGTGCTGCTTCCTGTTCCATTACTTAAGGTCACAGTTCACTGAGAAAAACAGTGGCAGCACCAGTAAGACAGTAAAGTACCTTGCTTGCTGCACACTGCCACTCATAAACCCGCCAATATCCCAGGGGAACCCGTCCTCCCAGTTGGCAGGGGCCCTCTCTTGTGGCAACGGCATCACGAACACACTTTTTTTTTTTTACAGGGAAAACAAAAAAATCTCCATGACATGGGAGAGACAGGAAACTCTAGCGGCAGCATCGCCCTCGTCCTGCCCTCCACCCACCTTCAGTTTTCTAGGTGGAGCTGTATAATCACTGAGGTTCAAACTCAACGCCCTGCACCCACCATGGGGTCTCTGGCGTATCTCTATCTGTCATTACAATCTGAGACGGTCGTGCATGTGGATTCGAAAGTCAATACATACACCAGGAAATGACCTAAACCATAATAATAAGCAGATAAATGATCATTTATTTTAGGCTGTGGTGGGAATGCTGAAATGGAATAAAATGACTTCATATAGAATTAGATGCACAAACATGATCCATATATGGTCTCGCCTATTGGCTTTTTCCAGCCCTGACCCTCGTGTTTTGCAGGGCAGGGATATTAACACATGGCACTGTTTTCCATCCACTCGGCAGGAAATGCATCATAGTTCATTGTGGGGGAACTGTGGTGTTTTTTTAACAGGAAAGTGTAAAAATAACTATTAGCCGGGGTTTCAAGGCCCAGCGAGTATGCCAACAGTTAGGAATGCAGAGGTTGAAGTAGAGATGTGTTGATTTAATATTAAAGATAAACAACCTGGAGCTATTGTTCTGGGTGAAATTCCATAAGTCCTTTGCTGCATCACTGAATGGCACAAAAACGAGTGGCTACAGCAGAACCTTTCCCTTTAACACGGAGTTAGGACTGTGAGTAAAATGCGTACTTGGGAGCAAGCATTAAAAAAAACAACTTAGTTGCAAGAATTGCATGTCACTGATTAGATGGTCTCTGTGTTTCTTTTATCTTTTCCAAGGCTGTATTCAACAAATCTGGAATATTTATTAATATATAGGTACTTAATTCACTATGACGATAAAAGGAGCATATTTCAAACAAGACTGGGCGTATGCTAATGGTAACCGGTATATTGCTTACCATAATCGCGAGCTTAGTTTAGCATGTTAGCAGGCTAACATTTAACACAATTAACAACATGAATCCCATAACTAGGGCGTGGTAATATGTCCTGCAGTGTTCTTCAGTTCAATACAGTAATATATGCATATATCAGTTCAGGTATTTCCTCTCTCATGTTGGCTCACTTCTGACACATCTGTCCTGTTTAATTACAGTGTGACGAGTTAAAGACACTCTGCTGTTGGCTGATTGGTTGGTTGAACTTCTGGTTAGATGTCATCGATTGCAGCTTTTCCATATGTGTCTATAAACAACAGCTACAACAGATTCTATTCTGCACATTATTGGCTGATGTTGGCTGTGAAAGGACAACTGGCCTTATTGTGAAAGGACAACTGGCCTTATTGTGAAAGGTCTCTGTGCTCCACTTCAACAAACACAAACACCTTCAGCAAAAGGCCTGAGAGAGGGCAGAGAAGGAAGTGACAGGATAAAGAGCAGCAATCCCTTTCTCCAAGCTGAAGCATCCGCTGAGGAAACTCTAGAAGACAGGGACACAAAGATATGAGCGCACAGCTCAGGAATGGAGGATGTTTGACGTTGTTCCCAGCATTCCCTTCTCCCAGCCCCTTCCCCTCCGACACACTCCCCAACACTGATTGAGCTGTTTGTGTCACCTCCTGTTATTGTCGGGGGGGAGCTCCGATCAGTTTACTCCATGTTGCTTCCCTGGCAAAACTCTGTCTGCATTCCCACCAGCCAGTGCACTTTGTAACAAAGTGTAGCTGAAGAACTGCAGAATGGTTCAGAAAAGGAGGAAAGGGAGGTTTAGCAGAGCCATAAATCATAATACAAGCTGTGATCAAGCTTTTACCAAGGGGGTGTTTAACAATGGAAACTATATTTGATTGAGGTTCACAAAGGCATTTCCTGACATAACTTTGAAATTACATCTCATGAGAGTGCCGGGGTTACAGGAATGGCTGCAAAGCTGAAATATGAATTTGACTGAATTTTGTTAGAGTGTGCAGATTTAAATTAACCTCTACTTTGGATTTTCTCTGTCTGCCTTTGTCCTCAGTTCATTTCTATCCATCGAGGCTGAGTAACTTCTTCACCTTGCGAGACAATATTAAGACCTGGATTAACGTGTTTGTGCAGGAGTTAGGCAGATGTTTTTTTCCCAATTTGTCCCTTGTACTAAATATTTCCAATACTTTTCCAGGTCAGAAAGCACAGCTTTCACATTTCAGGATTGTACCAGGTTTCCATGACTGTGGAAATGCTGCATAGTCCATGAGTCAGAATGTTTTGTGGTAATACTGGACGGTTTGTTCCCACTAAGGTTTGTTCAGGAATAGAAAAAGTTAATAATAAAGCTGAAGACTGTTTTAAGATCCAGTTTTAAGCGTGTCCATTATTTTTGCAGTGTTCTGCTTCAGGATTGTACAGAGAGAAATCTCAACCACATGTATGGCATGTTTACAGTGAGACTTGCTGGTCCTTCCTCCCTGACACAGCGAGGAGGCGTGCACTACCGCTAACAGAGGAAACCACTCCAAAACTTCAAAGGTTATTGACATGCCAAAGTTCAGCAGCCAAATTCAAGAGTAACCACTGAACACGTTTAAAGCCGTGTTCATAGACAGCATTTTTTACTTTTTATTCGCTCTCTTCCTGATGGGGGAATGGGAGAAAAAGGTCAACTTTCTATTATTAATCATTTCTGATGCACGACCATCACCACCATTGAATGTGCACCCAATAGTGGCCTGAAATAAAAGTTTAGAACTTGAAACCTGCATGGAAAAATGGCATCTGCAGATCTCTGACTGGAGCAAAGTGTAGTTCTAATCTGATAGAGGTGACAGGTAGCTTTTGAGTACCCTACATTTTGAACGAATCACAGTGTGAAACCAGGCACTTAGCTGTGCTGCCTGTCAATCTGGACATAATGAGTCGACCGTAATATTAAGACCGCACTGCTTACTGGATTGCCACTTTCCCAAACCAAGTTAACGTACTGTTGTCTAGATGGGATCAAATGACAAATACACATACATACACATACATAGCTGCTGACCCATCACTCAGTAGAAGAAATGTGGTGTTACTATTAACATAAAAAATGGAATTCAGCCATTATTCATTTCATCATTTACACCTGTGATTTTCCTACTGTGAAATGTCAACATGTCTTGGAAAAAGGCCTATTAATCCCCATATTCCCAATTAAACAACAGCAGAAAAGGGTGGAGCCCGTTTTTAAACTGCTGTGTTTACAGCTCGGGTGATTTAAGTGACAGGTTGCTGTTTGGTTTTTAGGCAGGACTACAATTAGGCAATTAATCTGCATGCTACTTACTGGACACAAGACTCAAAAAAATACTCGGAAAACATCACCACTGACGGAACGCTGCTCTCTCGCTATAATGTGCAAAAAGTGTAAGATCTGGCATCAAAATGCTGTCTGCTGGGTATCTGCACTTTTCCACGTTCTGCACGTTAAGTGTTCTCCTGAACAGCACTGTGCAGCTGTGCTGCTGGCTGCACTGCATGACACTATTCAGAGTACAGCACAGCAGTCACTTTGTGTTTTCTTCCGAGAACACGCTGCGCGCTTTTCGCCTTTGTGGCACCAGAAATTTCACGTCCCATGTTAAGTTTTGGGGTCGGTGTTGGGAGAGTTAAAAGAGCTCGCAGGCTCGTCCTAAACAACTGGATGCTCACGTGCGCGCGCTCGCGACAACGAAGCCCCTCGCGTGCACGCACTCACCTTCCAGCCCGCGGAACTATTACTGTCTCCTTTATCCTTGAAGTACGGCACGTTCTTGACCATCCAGTCGTAGATCTGAGACAGCGTCAGCCTCTTCTCCGGTGAGCTGTCTATCGCCTTGGTGATCAGGTCGGCGTACGACATGTTGCCCCAGGCGTTGCGGCGGGACGAGCTGCTCTTCCTCTGGCCCGAGCTGCTCAAGGGAGGAGGCACCTGTTGCAGAGGCGGCGGGGGCTGCTGCTGAAGGTGACGGTGGTGCTGGGGGTGCTGGTGGTGTAGATTCACGCAGTTTCCCTCACGACACTGAAAATCATTGCAGGGCGCAGGCGGTTTCTGCGCTGCATAGCCCTCATAGTCCTCCTCCAACAAGCCGAGGTTACTGATGAACTCGGTGTTTCCTCCCGGCTCCTGCTGCACCGACGGTGCCGGGGAGGACGTGTTGGAGCCGGCCGGGTCGATGAGCTCCGGCCGGTGAAGGGGCCAGGTGCAGGACCGCGGGCGGGAGAGAGGCTCAAATTCTGGGTCTATTTCGACCGGCGCCGTCTGCGGTGGCGGTACCTCGGCCATGTCAGGGTCAACCCGGCTCGCACTGTCACGCAGACACTCACATAAAAAATAAAATATAATTAAAAAACACAAGTAAGAAACCCAAAAATGGAATGCTGCGCGCGCGCACCAGACCGCAGGACTAAGTCAGGCAAGATAAGAGAGGCTTGTAGTTTGAGAGTCAGACAACGGTTTCGTTCAGTCACTTAAGTTCACAGCATCCTGCACCAACTAGTTGCAGCTCTGAGTCTGCAGCTCTTCTTCTAATAACACTGTAGTAGAGTCGGATGCTGCCTTCACGGCCCCACTCACAGGCTCCGTCTTCCGAGTTCTACAACTTTGGTTGGAAATCATGCCGAAATGGGCCATGGTGTTTAAATGTAATGTGCATTATGTGTGCAACTTGTTTATTTCAAATTGGCAGTCAAGTTTAGATCATTAATTAGGCAATCACTGGTTACAATACATCCTCTTTATGGCTAGCAGCTGTACAAGCTTAAAATGTTCTGCCATAAATGTACATAGTTGTACAACTATGATAAAAGGGACCCGTCCTTATTGCTGTGTGCTTTCTGCCACCTCAAACCAAATCTCATTCAACTCTGATTGCAAATTATTGGGTCATTTACATATCTTGTAATTCCAATGTACTTTTATGGCACCTATATATGAGGAGGAAGTTGCTGACTCACTCCAGTGCTTTGAGAGATAATGTAACCGTCAAACCAACTGGGTTTTTTTCTGAATATCCCTCCTTGTCCTTTGTGGTTTTCATAGTAAAAGCTCCTTATGGGTGCACTATTTTTGGAAGGGTGACATGTTTACATGTGCCATGTTACTTATGATTTTAATATCCAGAACACAGCCATTACTTCATGAAAATTGTCATGACACGATTTCAGTTATTTGTTGGGTCAGTCATGTCCAGTTTAATCATACTGGCTCATACAGTTAATTACTCCTACACAACTTACTGCATTGAAGAGGGAGTTTTTTTGGTTGAAATATCTAGGTTCCAGCCTGGTTGTAAAATCGTTAGAAATCCTAACTTTATATGGGACCACAGTAGTCCATAGTGCCATCTGGTGGGTTTTTTGCACATAAGACATTTCTGAGCAGAACCAGGTGTCTTTCCACATAAACACACTTTTTTTTTTGGAACTTTTTACGGCCCTCTCATACAAGTGAGGAAGTGCAAACATCTTATCATGCCAATCACAACTGTGTTTAAGGAAAAATGAACAAAATGTGGAAATGAGGCACTTGCAAATGTCAACTTCTACACTTTCTCAGACAATAGATTGCTGAGGGTGTTTTTAGACCAGAAGTGATGTGTGGGGGATATTGTTAACATGTTTTGTAACTTTAAAAGCACTCCCTTTGCAAAGGGCACGAAGTTCGAGACCTCATTACCTGATCTGAGGTCCTAGATGCTGCAGTTTCTACTTTTTCCACAACCTGCCCGGAAAAAACACCATTAATCACGACCACAGGTGTTTGTGTGACCTTTAAAAAGTAGAAAATATTTTCATCAACCTATTTTCTTTGAATGTGAAGGATGTAAACAATCCATCCAACTGCCCACTGTTGTTTGTTAATGCAAGCCAATCCAAAAAACTAAACCTTTTAGATCAATATTTGTTAACCAGGATAACTCAACACAACCATTTCTGCACATCATCTAATAGAACCTATGTATCACAAAAATGATTGCATTGATATGACCGTAAGGCTGACAGTATCAAAGACACTGTTTCACCACACTAGCGACACTTTATAGTCAGCTAATTGCCAGCACTGGTGAAGAAACTATCAGTGGTAGATGTGGCTGAGTGGTAGAAAATAAAATACGAACAAAGCTGTGACTATTCTTTTGCTGCTTTATACTGTTTGTATACTTTGCACAAGCACTTAGTAATAACATTTCACTTTCTTTCTGAAAATTTAATCCATCATCATGTGACAAGCCCACATTGAAGTGATGAAACAGTGATTCTATAGTCTGATCAACATTTTAGAAACAGCGGATATTGTACAATGTTTGACACCCAGACACAGACTTGAGTCCACTCTTAACTGGCCTCCTGGGAGAGTTAAGAAAACCAATCTAAGTTTCTACTGGAACCTGTTACACTGCATCATAGTCGCAAAGCCCCGCTGAGAAAATGGATCTTACTTTTATGTGTCCATATTCAACAACTATTGAAAACATATTCAGTTGCCTTAAGCTTAGTTGAGGTAAACGTCAGCTTCCTTGAGGACTTCCTCTTTTTGGTGGAAATAGTCTTTGAACCAGGAAATGTGTTCCCTCTTCTGTTGGACTGTCAGGTATGGGTTTCTGCAGAGACCGGCCACCACAAGCTCCATGAAGTGACGCACTGGTCCCTGACGGGGAAAACCCTCCTCCAAATGTTTTTGTAAGAAGATGTGCTCATGGAACGAGACGCTGGCTTCCTCCTCAAGGCCTAACCCAGAACAAGAAGACACGGTCAAAAGTCATTTTTCCTTCTCCATACATTTAACTAAAATACAGCACTCATTACTCACCAGCTTCATTATCGATTGGGTACTGCCACATTTTTCCCTCTTTGGTCCACTGGATCATTTCCTCAAGCCCGCTGAGGGGCCTTTGGTCAGTCGAGCGAGACAACTGACAAGCAAAGTCCATGTCCCATAGAGTTGGCCGTGCTAAAAATATATGACAGCAGCATTATGAGCAGATGTTCTGATGAAGTTAAAACCAAAAGCTTTTGCAATGTGACATTAAATTTCTTTAGGAGAGACAGAGAGTGACTGAATGACAGCGTCCCAGGACAGTAAGCATTAATGAAGATCTATTCTTTTAACGGCACTTTGTGTTAAAGCACCACATGTTATCATTTTGAGCAGCAGACGTGGAGGACAAAGGAAAACAAAACCTTTCACTTCCTCCTCACCACAAGACCCGGATCTTCTGCTGAGAAACATACATTTTGGTTCCCACACCCCAAAAGTATTTCTAAGGGCCGAAAATAATCCAGGCAAATGACACCATAAATCGTCCACTGCAAACAGACAATAAATAATAGTATGTTTAATAGAGAAAAATCTAAATTCCTAATTACCAACTGTTGATTCAACTGCTTCTTCATCAGTAGCGGGGGAGAATATGTTAAGTCTTTTCCTTGAGAAAAAGGTCCTCCTAAAAAAACAACATGCATTAACCACACATTCCATGTTAAAACCTATCTGGGCAAAAACGTCATGAAAGTTTGTACCTTCTCTGAACACCATCCAGCTCAGCGGTGATTCCTCTGTCATGTGTGTATCCTCGTCCGTCGTCATCAAACTGGATCTGATGAGACGGCCAAGTGTTGTGTCGGTTGCGATTCTTTCCTACTTTCATGTCAGCGATAATTGATCTGTTAATAATATTGTTGGATTAACGTTTATTACATGTGAATGAGGTCTTTTATTTTCCATTATACAAAATGAAAACGCAGAAAAAAATCAAAATGCCACAATATTCATTAACATTAATAATACAGGAGACATAAACTAGACCCATACCCAAGATTGTTCATGTCCCCTTTCTTCTGAGCCTCAGTGATGGTGTCGTGCTGCCTCAGCTGCCTGAGCAGCTCAGACTCGGCCTGGCTGCAGTTAGGCAGAGTGGAGGCGGCAGCAGACGCAGCTGCAACCAGTTCCGGATCCAGTCTCTCACTAAAAAACATAGAACAGAGGAAGAAAATCAAGTGGAGGAACAGAGAGCACGGCCTCAGATATCCTAAGTAACAAGTTTACAGGCACAAACTAGTCATCTCATCATGCTGAGGCAAAAGTAAACACTTGCACTTTAACAAGACAATACAACCTGATGAGTAACGTCTCCCAGTTCAAACGCCCTCTCACCTCTGCGATGAGGTCTCCACTGTAGCCTTCTGAAACATACTGATGGTGCTCTCCATAGCTGCTACGTTTGACTTGGGGGTAAACTCATAACTTTGCTTCACTGTCACGTTTTTGAGATTCCTCTTATTAGTTACTTCCACCTTCATGGCTCCAAGAAGGTCAAGGAGACTGTGCTTGCTACTCTTAGCTGCACCATTCTTCTCTTGTTCTGGCTTTTTTACCGTGACCTGCTCAGTTTTAACATCCATCTGCGGCTGCGTGGCACTTCCATCACCTGTCTTTAACACCACTGGCTCCTCACTTTGTTCAGCCATCTTGATGGATTTTCCGTCATCTTCAACTTTCTGTGTAACCAAAGTTGGAGTTTCTTTATCTGCGTTCGGTTTCTCATTTTGATTGGAGGAGGCAATGTCGTTTTTCTTTTCACAGAGCGTGACTGAACTTGTCCTGAGGCCTTTGACTCCACCTCCATTTGCAACCCTATGTTAGGAGCAAAACAGTGTAAATCATCACAGGCTGTCTGAATCAGAAG
This sequence comes from Gadopsis bispinosus, assembly GCA_036024995.1. NCBI lineage: Eukaryota > Metazoa > Chordata > Actinopteri > Centrarchiformes > Percichthyidae > Gadopsis > Gadopsis bispinosus. The sequence continues at coordinate 11,893 of JAVQJV010020711.1, read as the reverse complement.
GGATCACAGGAACAACAATAACATTATTAAAATATTTTATATTAACACATGACAATCACGGGTGGGAAATACTGTCATAAAATAACATCATGCTATAGCAAGGCTCATCTGCTATATGATATTCTTGAAGATGTAATAAAACATTGAAAATACTTATTAATTGCAGCAACAGACACTACATTGTTTGGCTCTTTAGAGCTCACATCACATAACAACAGTGGTTTAAAGAGTTGACCAGAGCAATATACCGATCTTGTTTTAAATACCTCTTATCCAACCAAAGTGGGAAATCTGTTTTTTTTTACTTTGCCATTACACTCTCTGTTCTCATCCAGTGAAATATGAATCCAAAAATAAAAATGATGGTGCTGTCCACACACAAGACACACTGTAATACAGATGGTGTACACAGGCAGCACTCGAACTGTCTGAGCCATCACGTGGTGGGAAGACCATGAATAAAACTGTAACACTGTCAATAGGATGTTATGTTTTCCTGGGCCATGGTGGTGAATGGGAGCATCTTTCCTAGTTCCTAGGAAACGGCCTGCCAGTGGCTCAAAGAAATGTCAATCAAAACATCCCGCCCCATCAGCCAATAGCTCTTTTAGCGCTTTTAATGAAAGAAGCTACTGTATTTCCTTGTTGCCAATATACTAATGTTTTCAACTTCTTCTACAATCTCAGCACGTCGCTAAACAAGCCAGTAAGCAGCTGACGTTCATTGGTCACAGTGTTTCACTTCGTGTCCCGTTCAGTCGCAGACGAACTCACCTGAAAACCTCGTCACATTTAGCTGGCGACGCGCAGGACTCAGCGACACAGGCTGAAGGAATTCGGGCCACAGTTCGGAATAAAAATCTATGCATGATTGCTTCTGGCAATGTCCTTGCACGCTCCCCCTGACGTTTGTCTCCGTTGCTACAACATAAGAACACCCCCGTAAACTCGAGGAAAACGTTGGTTCCGGACACCGGAGTAGAATCCGTGTGTAAAGGCACAGTAAAACCTTGCTCTACGCATGGAAACGGAGATTTAATTCGGTTTTAAAGAGAAACATTTAATTGTGTTGTTTGTTATTTTCCCATTCATTCAAAACACATGTCCCTTATCGGTAAAGTTACATTTCGATGAACGCATAATATACTGTAAGGTCCTCAGTTGTAATCTCGCGATATCACAACCGGAACGTGACTCAAAATGGCGATGGAATACAAGCGCAAATTCACGAACGGAGCTCCCGGCTGCAATCCGTGAATTAGTTAGTTATTTATATCGAGAGATGGATATTCATACAGAGGAATTAGCTTTGCGAAAAAAGCATTGTTGCAAATCTCAGCATTGACGGATTTATTCGTAAAAGTTCCTACTTAAACTCAGAAAGGAGAGGACAACTTCACACAGGTAAAACGTCAACGGAAGCTACGTTACTAGCATGAAAGCTAATATACAGCAGATTTAGCTCACTGTAAGTTAATATTAAATACATTTAAAGTCGTTATTTGGCTTAAAATTTACTCTGCTTTTAGTTTGCTATGACGCTGTTGCATTTGAATGAATTATACGTTTCGTGTGGGTTGTGTGTTGTATGTAGCTAGTTGGTTGTCATTCCGTCAGAGCGGTTAACCCGCTCTCTCTCTCTCTCTCTCTCTCTCTCTCTCTGTGGGACTCTTGTGTTTGTTTACACACATGGCGTGTAAAAAGCCCTATTATAACGATGTAATCAGGATTTGTTATACCGAAAATATTTATTTTTGTCAATTTCTATATGACACTAGCTGAGATGTTTATACGTGGCTTTTTCAACGTTGACTTTCGTTTTGTCATCGTCCCATAAAGCAGCAGTTGTAATGTGTCCCATCTCAGCCATGGAAAGCTGTAGCTCCTTCACTGATGTGATTGGCCTTTTTAGTAGCGGTCCATCAGTGGTGCTCTTAATGCATGAACACAGACGTTTGTGACTATGACCTGCTGTAGGTGGACATAAACTGTCGCTGTGCCATGTTGTTGATAAATATCTAAATGATGAGCTGCAATAAGACATGCTCTTTCTCATATTTACATTGGGGGGGTGGGAGGTAAAAAAGGGCTGTCAATAATATGTCAAGCTGTTGCTGCTGTGACTTTACATCCATTGATGGTCTATTATTGACAGTGAGCCATTCCCAATTTGTCGACCTGAAATGTTATACCCAAAAACTTCAGTCTCCAGTGTGAAACTAGCGTCTCCTGATAACTTAAATACATCAGTTAAAATTAATTTTCTTGTGAGTGCATGTGAGAGGTGACATTCACAGACCTGTGTACCTTGTTAGCCATGGCGGAGGAACGTCGGCAGAAGCAGTGTTCGGTCGTCCTGCCCACAGAGTCCATGAAGGCCATGGCAGAGTCTGTGGGAGTGGGGCAGTTACAGGAGGAAAGCTGCGTAGCCCTAAGTGAAGAAGTCAGCTACAGAATAAAAGAAATTGCACAGGTAAATTGTAGATGAATGAATGTTTTGGTTTATGTTATATAGATTATATGAGCTTTATGTTTGAATTCTGTTTGGTCACTTTTCTTTCTCCTTTTAACATAGGATGCTCTCAAATTCATGCACCATGGGAAGAGACGTAAATTAACCACCAGTGATATAGATAATGCACTCAAACTAAAAAATGTGGAGGTAAGGGAGAACTTTTTTTATTACTTAATTTAACCACTTGATGGATGTTAATTTGAAGGAACGCATGAAGTGGGTCTTTTGCTGTTTTCTCTCAAAATATCTCTTGTTATAGCCCCTGTATGGGTTCCAGTCGCAAGAGTTTATCCCGTTTCGCTTTGCAAGTGGTGGTGGAAGAGAGCTTCATTTCTACGAGGAAAAGGAAGTCGATCTCAGTGACATTATCAACACACCACTCCCCAGAGTTCCACTAGATGTGTCTCTTAAAGGTACCTAGATTACATGGCGTTATAATCCAGGATACTGTATTGGCTTGTTTTGACTGTATGGTAAACTTCTACACTGTGTTTGTCTGTTAATCCATAGCCCACTGGTTAAGTATTGATGGGGTGCAGCCAGCTATTCCAGAAAATCCACCACCAGGTGAGCCCTGTAAAGATTTTCTTCTCTTTAAACATACCAAAAAATATCTGGAGGAAATGTTTTAGAATTGGGTTTTCTTTCCTGCATTTCAGCACCAAAAGAGCAACAAAAGGTTGAATCTACAGAGCCCCTCAAAGTTGCCAAACCTGGTCAGGAGGAGGAAGGTACCATTCAAGGCAAGGGTCAGGGGGCAATGGCTGCTGATGGCAAAGGTCAGTATCTTGTGTTATATTACAATTAATAATTTTTCTGTTTTCTTCTCCTGTCCCCCTACCTTGCTTCCTTCTTCCCTCCATAATCCTTTATAATTATGTTTGTCTCCTGCATCCCATGTTTGTATCTGTCTTTCAGGAAAGGAGAAGGGTCTAATAAGGTTGAAGCCACGCAGCACTCATGAGCTGTCCGTGGAACAGCAGCTCTACTACAAGGAAATCACAGAAGCATGTGTTGGCTCCTGTGAAGCTAAGAGAGCTGTAAGTCCTGCCTGCCTGCCTGTCCGTCTGTATATATGGTTTGTTTTACACATGCTGAGTAATAATGTAACATACTTTTTCTTGTAAAGGACAAGAAAGAAACAAGAAATTGCATAGTGAGTTTCATTAATCAGCTATAAAGTAAAGAGATGGCAACACTTTGCAGCTAACATGAAATTGTCAGTGCAATTACAGAATTCTGCCAAATGATCAAATAGTTGTTTTAACCTTGTTTGCCAGTTTTCATTGATAAATGTTTCCTCTCGTCTCATTCAGGAAGCTTTACAGAGCATTGCTACAGATCCTGGACTGTATCAGATGCTTCCAAGATTCAGCACATTTATTTCTGAGGGAGTGAGCAGCTTTTCCAACTTCTTCGAATGTTCTGAAACATGACTCCCCTCATATAAAATACCCAGGCATAACTGGTAAAAGTACTGACTTCATGCTTTCTTCAAAGGTTCGTGTAAATGTGGTGCAAAACAACTTGGCTCTACTGATTTATCTAATGCGGATGGTCAAAGCTCTAATGGACAACCCCACCCTGTATTTGGAGAAATACGTGAGTAAAGAAAAAAAACAAAATGTTGTCTTATTTTTAGATGGGTTTCACCAAATATTTTTATTCTAATGGGCTAATATTTCTATGTGTATTTGCAGCTGCATGAGCTCATCCCAGCTGTGGTGACGTGTATTGTGAGTAAGCAGCTGTGTTTGCGACCAGATGTTGACAACCACTGGGCCTTACGAGACTTTGCTGCTCGCCTCATGGCCCAAAGTTGTAAAACATTCAGTACTACCACCAACAACATCCAGTCCCGCATTACCAAGACTTTTACTAAGGTGAGTTTTTGGGTTGTGTGTTTTGTTTTCAAAAATATCAAGGCAAAGGCAAGTTTTGTTAATACAGCAAAACGTATACATACTGTACAAAGTCCAAGTTGTGATATGAAATATTTTGAAATTGAAGGTGTTTGCAGAAGGCTTGATTAACCACAAAAAGGGACAAAAGGTCCCTTTTTACCTTATTTGGTATCATGCATTCAATTAATTCCTCATCCTGGACCATATCACTCCACCTGGAGTAAGCAAACAAGACCCATGCAAAAATGCAGGCATACCTCAGGCCAGTCAGGTAACAGATATATCGTCACTCTTTTGTAATTATGTCCTTTGGATTACATGATATTTCAGTGATTGATAACTTAAATTTTCCCCTGACAAAGTAAATTGGGGAAAACAAATACTCATGGATAGTTTTTAGATCATTTATTTTCTAGCCACAGATACAGTATGTTTGGGGTTATCATTAGATATACATAAATGTTTCTCATCCCGAATTTAACTTTGGCACCACTGTTTAAAACACTTCACATACTAAACCAGACTGGCATGTTTCCTCAGAGTTGGTTGGATGACAAAACCCAGTGGACGACTCGTTACGGCTGCATCGCCGGACTTGCTGAACTAGGACCTGATGTGAGTGTCGTTCTGTTTTCCTTTATCGTTTTTACTCTTTTTGATTGGTACTAACCTCCTCATTCTGTCTTCTAGGTGATTAAGACGTTGATCCTTCCTCGGCTTACTGTAGAGGGTGCTCGCATCAAAGCAGTGATGGAAGGACCAGTGGTGTCCAATATTGATAGAATAGGAGCTGACCATGTGCAAAGCCTCTTACTGGTAATAAATGAAGTTCTGTGATGATTATACATTTAAAAGTAGGCAACGTAACACTGATTGGTACATTTCTAAACTAAAACAGTCAAAGCATTTCACAAAACAACTTGAAATTCATCAGTAATAGTTTCTCAATTTGTGTCAGATCAGCACTAATGTTTCACATATGCAAATGTGTTTGTTTTTCGTTTTCAAAGAAACACTGTGCAAGTGTTATTGCCAAGATACGGCCTCAGCCTGACAACGTGGAGCAGTATCGGACAGACTATGGTTACCTCGGACCCATGCTTTGCTCCCATGTAATCAAGGCCAGGACTCAAGCAGCACTTCAAGCTCAGCAAGTCAACAGAACCACATTAACAATCACCCAGGTACATTTAACACTTGATGAAAATATGTGTGAAGTATAAATAAAAGTGAAAAGGCTGGAAGGAGGTTTTTGAAAAACTTAACACGTATTCATCACACAGTCCAGAGTTATTGTGAAGCATTGCAGAATGACGTGTGTAAGTAAACTGGCACACAGCTGTTCAATAACAATGATGACTCTTCCTTGCAGCCTCGGCCCACCCTTACAGTCTCACAAAGTGGGTTAAGTGGGTCGGCAGGGCCTCGCACTCCCAGCATCATTAAGGTTCCAAGCTCCCTCACCCTGATGTCACCTCGACCAGGTACCCCATCACAGCCATCTCCCCCGGCAACTAAGTACATCGTCATGACAACCAGTGGAGGCGCTGCCTCAACTCAGCAGGTATTTTGATTTTTCAGTTTTATACTGAAAAAGAAAATGTGGCACTACTATGTGGTGCCATCACTGCAGGAAATCTCAGGAAAAAACATTGTTTTGCCATCTCATTAAAGAAGCTATAATAACAATATAAGCATAGTCAGTAATGACAATATATCTAATGTATAACATCAAATAAAAAGCACCAACAAAAATAAACATGACTACAGATGTGAAAAATTCATATTTAGTATTCATGAATAGTGTGAAAATTCAAAGGTGCTGAATTTACAAAAAACCCATCTCTATAAAATCCACAACTCCTCAGAGTATGAATTTTAATCTGTGTTTTTGTCTCTCCTCTAGGTAATCACCCTCAACTCTTCCCAGTCCGCCTCACAAGTCACTAGCACTGTTCCCAGCTCCACTTCGACCTTGCAGCCTTTGGTAAAACTGGAGTCTGGTAGTGGCCCTGGACTGACAAGTTCACGACCTCTGCAGAAGTACATAGTGGTATCTCTGCCCTCGTCTGCCTCTTCCTCAATGGAGACTAAGAGCTCTGTGCTGACAACCTCAATTTCCTCAAATCCACTAGAAGCAGGGATGAAGCTAGACCGGTCCGAGTCTCCTGGAGCGAGCACACAGTCGCCACACTGAGACTTGTATAGGTAGTGGAGATTTTTACCATGTTGGTGCAGCTGAACACACAAGGTTTGTTTGGGCTGAACTTAAAGGGGTAAACTCTGGAGTGGTATGAAGGGGAATATCTGAACCTTTGACTGATACAGAGCAAATGTGACCAGATATTGTAAATATGTTAATGCCCAATGAAAACTGGGGTCCATCTGTGAGATCTGTAATGTTTCATCTTATATTCTAATTGAGTTCATGTTTTTTTTTTACTCTTAAAATAAATCTGATTTTGTATGAAATCCTTTATCTGGACGTATTTCTTTTTATATTTTGATTATCATTTATCCAAAAAGTATGTTCAGTTCCATTAGCAAATTTTCAATTTATTAAATATCTAAATGCCAAAATATTTTTAAATAACTGCTCAAACAAACTGTTTGCTACTACATTATTCTCTGCAACTGGCTTGGTGTCATCATTAATCACTATAAAATTTAAACCCCATGAGTGGTGTAAAAGCCAGCAAAAACAACAAACAGTGCTGAAACTAATTTTTCTTTGAGTAAAAGTAGCAATACTTCAGTGTAAAAATACTCCATGATTATGTAAATTGTATGTATACATGATTTCTATGTGAAGGACCTGTGACTTAAAAGTAAACTGGCTGTTAAATTGAGTAAAAAGTATAAAGTAACCTTACACGAATTAAAGTATATTCCACCTCTGTTGTCAGAGGTCAAGAAGTAAATAAGTTAATAGAAGTTTTATTAACTGAAAAATGCAAAAGTAGGGTAGAAACCTCGAGTCAGCGCTCCCACAGAGCTTTGCGGTAAGAAACATCAAATCCGCGCGCTTCAAACGATCACGTGCTGGTAGGCCAAAATTAAAAGTAGTTTGCAGTTTGAACTCGTTCTGTTGTGTGTTTTCATGCCTGATAGTGATTTAGATAACCCATTCAGATTAACAACAGAACGGTGGCAAACAGTTTTTAAGACTTGGATCTTTTATTTTGAAGACATAATTGCGACACAAGAACCATTTCCGGTGTGTTCGGGCAGATACTATTCGTAGCCAAACTTTTACGTGAGTGAGGATAAAGAGAGTCCGGCGGCTCGTATTAAGTGTTGACTTGCTGGTTGAAACTGTTGCTGCCGCAGACATGAATTTCAAAATACGGGCTGCAACAAAAGAAGACTGCAAAGAAATATCGAGAATGATACTGGTGAGTGTCAGGAAGCCAACCTGACTCTGAAAGCGCTGTCTTGCGCTTCACAACGCAGAATGTAATTCACCTGACGTTCACAGTGTGTTGCGATGCCACCTGTTAACGTGTCCTTTGGTGTAGCTGTGACACAGGCTGTGCACATTCTCACGCCACGTTATTAAATCCCCCGTTTTTCTCAGGAGTTGGCGGTTTATGAAAAAATGTCCGACCAAATGAAGATATCTCATGAAGGTAATGGAATGTTACTGTAAAGTATGCACACTCAAATACTGTACTTAAGTAGTACAATTGTGAGGTACTTGAATATTTCCACTTTGTTTCTTGCTCTGATCCGTCACAGTTAGGTTCCTTCCTTCCACATGCAAAATTAGTGTGACAAAATGTTCGCCTACTGCCTAATATACCCCCTAACTGACAGGTGCCATGGTAACAAGATATTCAATGTTCTTCACTTCACCTGTCAGTGCTCATAAAGTTATGGCTGATCGCTGTATAAAATAATTAAAATGACCCTCACCTTTTCTAGCTGCAACATTAAAGTGACGACACATGAGTGCATCAATATTTATAATCCAATATTATAATATTCTGAAATGGGCCATTGTGCATAATGAGTACTTTTACTTTGAGTACTTAAAATTTTGATTCTAATACTTTTGTACTTTTACTTAAGTAAAGTTTTGAATGCAGGACTTCTGCACTGTGGTATTACTACAATTGCATTGTGCAATATATATACTTCTTCCATCACTGTTAATGAACCGACGCTAAATGGCATTATTACAGTATTAAACCGAGACTGAATGAAACAATAACGAGGCTAATTATTGAAAAGTGTACTTCAGTCAGTGTCTCGGCCACATGTTTATCCATCGCAGGCTAGAATAATATCAGGCAGATTATGAAAGAATTTTTTTATGACTTTGTTTTTGACGGTAACAATTGTTTCATTTTTCATGTGTTAGCCCAACAGTTTAAGTGATGCAGCGATTTAGACCTTTTTTCTCAGCAGACATTTTGAGCAGGAAAAGCCCAGGTGAAACATAGAACATTAACAATGTAACTGTGTCTTTTGAAGAGTCTCAGGAAGCCATACCAGCGAGCCAACATGCACAGAAACTGGGTTAGCGATATGGGTTAGTGCCATTATTAATGCTAACAATTACACCTGTGGGTCTATAGCAGTCAATAAGTAGTAGTAGAAGTAGTGCTGGATTTGCATCTTTGTGTTTGAAGCGTATAATGTGCAGTGTTATTATAGAGAAAGCAGTGTAAGACTTTGCAACCAGAGTGAGTGCACTAATCAGTAACCATAACAAGATCACAGTCAGCGTGATAAGGAGGAGTGGAGTTTGTCGGGAGGGGATAAGATCCTTTATAACTGTTTAGAAAGCAGGTGAACATAAATCCAACATCCACTGTGATGTGCACAGTACTTTCAAAGGGTTTTTGACCACTGGTGGCGCTGACGAGCGGGTCCCCGCATTGTTTGCATGTACCAGCACGTGTGTGCTACACACCACGAGCACATGGAAGGAGATAATACGTGTCGATAAGTAGTGGCGGTATAATATGTCACGTGGGAAACGATGCGCCAATAAAAGAGGAACAGAAGAAGGCTGCAAGCCAATGCAGGTCCGAAACATTCAGCACATGACTTAGCAAACGTTTTTTGAGGTAGGAAATGCATTCAAAGTGTTTAAAGAGTACAAAACTTAGTCGGGGATGAAATGTACAGGGAGATGTACAATAGAAGGATGTGATCCACAGCTGGAGTAATGTAATTTCTCAAGTGTGAGAAATGTTTCTGATGTGTTTTGTCACTTGGGTGCTGATGAATACTAATATTACTTCTAACAGAAAGATGAAATGTTTCTATTTGAGTAAATGATCTGTCTTGCTTTACTTTAGAACTGGAGCGTGACGGGTTCTGCCAGAATCCTTTCTTTGAATGCCTCGTTGCAGAAGTACCTGAGCAGCATAAATCTAGAGAAGGTAAAATGTGAACCGAGACCTTTTCCATTGTTTTCTTCCCTTTCTGCCAGCTTTGAACTTGTTGATAATAAAAGGTTTGTGCTCTTGCTGTTTAGATGTCCCTGTTTAGTATCCAACAAATCATCAGGACTACTCGGTTTCCCTCAGGCCCCAATGCTCACCACAGACCTTAAATTAAGACCTTTTTTTATGCAAGACACGAGAGCACTTATGTGTAGTGATTCTTATTTTTCTGGTATTCTTCCTGCTTGTCTTTTTGATTGCTTGTCTCTTTTTGTCAATATAGGATTCACAGTTGTCGGATACGCCCTCTACTTTTACACTTACAGCACATGGAAGGGACGGTCAGTATATTTGGAGGACCTGTATGTGATGCCAGAGTTCAGAGGTATGATCTCTCTTCCTGCTTCTTATTAGTAAATGTTCTGCAGCATTTTGGATCAGCTGGAGAGACTTAAAGGACTTATTGGAGCAGCCTGATAATACAATAATCCAGCCTGCATCTTTTTGAGCCAAGTAAAAATACTTTCAACCTCATGTTGTTTTTATTGATTTCCTTTACAGGAAATGGCATTGGCAAGGGTTTGCTGAGCAAAGTCGCTGAGGTAAGAATGTTTTAGTTGACCACTAAAGCACAGTTTTCCCAAGAAAAATTAGATTGCAAATATAAATATGGTGTAATAGCCCTTGAGATGAAAAGTCATTTTTAAGCATTTGATTGCAACTTTAAGCAGATTGAAAGTATCGTTGATCTTTGTGTGAGATCAGCTCTTTAGTTTGTGATGAAGAGGTAACAGTGTATGATTAACCAAAAGAGTGTTTTGTCTGCTCAGGTGGGGAAAAAGAATCAGTGTGTGCGCCTGCAGCTGTCTGTGCTCAACTGGAATACTCCCTCTCGAGACTTCTATGCTGCTAAAGGAGCTCAGGACCTTACCGTCAGCGAAGGCTGGCACTTTATACGTTTTGACGGAGAAAACCTGGACCAGTTAGCAAATGAAGCACCTAAAGATTAGACGAATATTTCAATTTCTTGCTGTGAAAAGATGGTCGTTTTTTTTTTTTCCATTTTGCTTTTCTGCCACAAACGTTCACCTTTTACAAGATAGCTTCACTGTACTTTGCAAGTGATGTCCTGAGTTAAAGCTTTTCATGGTACATATAATTTATATATTGATTTGAAATAATCTAATTTAATTAAAGTACCTTTGACCTTCCTTCAGGGTTGCAGCATATTTGTCACCTTTCAGTGCAAATTTAGTTTGCAGACATAATTTCTTAAAAAATATTTATCTTGTAAATCAACATTTGTGAATGTATTAAAAATCAAAATATTGACTTTATTAGGAAATTAGACATAGTCCAGGGCTTTGGCCAGTTTCCCAGCAGCACAATTTGATTAAATCCAATCCCAGATGTGACACCATATCATTCCAGTAGGTGGCATAATAATTCTGCTATTGCTGAATAGAGAGGTTGAGTAATGTAACTCAATGTTATTAATAGAAAAATAACACCAGTTCACATGTTCAAATCAAGAAGTTTTAGGTTACACAACGCTAGTTTGCACATCATCCTCTCCTTTAAGCAAAGCAACTCACAACTAAGACTAGTCATGAGAGCTGAATGTATGGCCCATTTAGCCATGGTGATCCCTCAATGTGCACTCAGAGTTGTCAAATTGCATCATGGAACTCATCAAAGATGGACCCAAGAGAATGGCATCTTCACAGCAAGTCCATATGCCTTTGACTTAGTACCTTTAGAGTATGATGAGGTTGCTCTAAAGGTACTAAGTCAAAGGCATCTGGACTTCCTTGATTTAAACATGTGAACTGGTGTTATATTTCTTTAAATAACATTGTGTTACATTGCTCAACAGCTCTATTCATCACTCTATGTTGGAATTTCTCATGGCTTAGTGCAATCAGTCACTGAAAATTATATTTATTTGTGTATAAAACATACAAAAATCCATAGGAACACATGTAAAGAGCTGAAATATACATATGCCAAAAAGATTAAAATGCACAAAAACTACAAAAGATGTTTTTATTTGTTTCAACCTTGTTACTCAAGTGTTC
>JAVQJV010020710.1:0-10251 GCA_036024995.1 Gadopsis bispinosus | reverse complement strand
CCCAAAACCTAAAAAGTAATGAGCCTGGTTCTGGTTCTGGTTCTGGTTCTGCTCGAGGTTTTGCCTGTTAAAGGCAGTGTTTCCTTGCCACTGTCTCCTAGTGCTGCTCCTGGTGGAATTGTTGGGTCTGTACATATAGAGCTGGTCTAGACTTGCTCTATATTAACAAGTGCTATGAGATAACTTTGTTATGATATAGCGCTATATAAATAAAATTGAATTGAATTGAAAAGGTGTTACTAGGGAAACTGAGTTGTGTCTCTGAAAAACTTTAGATTTTGTAAAACACATGAAAATATAAATTAATGGTCTTGATTTTTTTCCTTTGGCAAGTCACCATGGTGTAAGCAGGATAATGCCGTTTGAGGTGTCCATTATCAGGAAATAATGTACGACGGGGAGGCCTGAAGCGTCCGATGCGCACCGTCTGGCATTATCTCTTGCATATTTTATATTATTAGGCCTATTATATTTTATTCAAAGTATTTTATTTTAAAAGTATTTTATGCGCAAAGTCTGAAACTGAAAATGTGACCTTCACTTAATTAGTTTTTCTATCAGGACCCATCAGAGACCAGACGCTGGATCTACACCCAGCTGTGTGTCTTTAAAGAGTGACCGGTCTAAGGATTTTGTTATTGATTTTAAGCGAGGACGTGCATCTAACAAGAAGTAAGTTGTTGTTAGCATTATTAATTATATTTATACCATAGTGTGAGTGAGCGACTGTAACACAGAAACTGACAATCAGACATCAGCTCAGATTGTCAGTTTCACATTGACTCACTCTGCAGTGCCTGTAAGAATCATTGTGTTCTAAGTGGTGGACACTCAGTTCTCCTGGACGGCAGGACACAACAATGATGTTTCCTCAGTACGTGATCTCACTGTGTTCTGGCTGCAGAGCAGATTATATTCTGTTATGTTTCTATCAGGAGGAAGCTGGACAGACCAGAACCCAGCAGTGGGTCCATGAAGAGCAAGCAGCCTTTGAAACGTCTTAAATCTTTCAAACATGGACGCCACTCTGCTGATCACAGGTCAGGATTTCAAACGGATCAGAAAAACAAAACAATGTGTTTGTGTCAGATTCTCAGTTTTGAAACTTTTACTGATTTCTGTGGATGTTCTCTGAGCACCAGTGTTCTTCTTCAGCAGCTCTCTGCATCACACAGTCCAACACAGTCTCAGTGGGAGCTGCCCAGTACAACCAGTCTGATCCCACCAGACACTGAGCAGCGAACTCTGAGTTAGAGTCCAGGTTTAGTTCCTCACATTTCTGTTCAGGCTGTTGCTGACAGTTCAGTAGATGGACTGGTGACCTCTCAGCATGCCTCTCTAACCCGAAGGCCTGTGCTGCCTCCCAGCTGCTCTGATCCATCAATCAATGTTGATTTAATTTTTCCAACTTTAACGTGAACATGAACCTGCATCTGGACCAGTTGAACCGCTATAAACACGGTAACCATTAATCAGTTTGTGTATAGCCGTGGTTTGGTCTAATATGATTTGTACAATATTCTCAGGTGTTATATTCACTCTATTTCTTTTCGCACTTTTTACAAACAAACCAACTGGAGTCAACATGTGGTTACATTGTAACCATGGCTCCCTGAATGAAGAGACTCTCTCCACTCATATTGCATATGTACGATGAATGATTCCCACGTGGTCAGGGTACGTGGAAACTTCTTCTTTGAATCGATTCTTCTTCATGACCCACCGTCTTGCCCGACCACGGTTTGTTTTACCCATAAAGCACCTCTGCTGGCATGTCATCACTTATGGTTTGATTAAAAACTCTTCCATGATGCCAGAGCAGCCTACTACTCATCATTAATAGAGGAAAATAAGAACAACCCCAGGTTTCTGTTCAGCTCTGTGGCCAGAGTCACAGCTCTATTGAGCCATGTATTCCTGTAGAGCTCAGCTGTAATGACTTCAATTCAATTCAATTCAATTTTATTCAATTTTATTTATATAGCGCTATATCATAACAGAGTTATCTCATAGCACTTGCTAATATAGAGCAAGTCCAAGCCAACTCTATATGTACAGACCCAACAATTCCACCATGAGCAGCACTAGGAGACAGTGGCAGACTTCCTGGACAATATACAGAAGACTGTTCCCAAGAACTTTCTTTGATTTAATATCCCTCCCATGGAGGGCGGGGCCAGTTCCCAGAAAAAAAACAGGAAGTTCTCAGTCAGGTCATCTGAATCACAGCCCTGAGGTGCATGGGGGGGGGGGGGGGGTCAGGAAGCTGGTTAAGTCGGTACACACCCAGAGGGGGGAGGGGGGGCTGGCTAGACGGTTAAGTTGATAAGGAGCGCTCCAGGTCATTTCTGGGAAGCAGCGTTGACACTGTGGCAGGGAAGGATGGGAGTGAACGTGGAGGTAATCCACAGGTTTTCCCGGTTTGCGACACAGAGACCCCTCCATAGAGCCTCCAGTGTTTGCACTGCTTTGCCACAAGCTTCCTCCATTTCCTTCACAACTAAAGCAGACGGGCTGAGATGAGTCAGCAACAATCTGACTCACACTCCGCTTTATTGCAGCTTCCAGACACCTTGTACTCTGAGCTTTCTACGGTCAACAGTCAAGATATGACGCAAAGTACGGGGGCAGATATAACGCTAAATTCCACAGTGCAGAAATAAATCAAAGAGGTGTTCTAAAATACTGTGCATTCTCATGTCTATATAATCAAGTGTTCTGTCAATCCAGAACTTTAGTAAACACCACCATGTAGCCCACTTCCCTTTACAGGTATTAGCAGCACAAGCAGCATGGCTCTATGGATGGTAATGTCAGTCTGCCAGTTGGTGCACCGCTTTGGTCCAGACTATTGGATGGATTGCCAACAGACATTCATCTCCCCCTCTGGATCATTTGTGATAACTTTACTTTTCACCTAATGCCGTCGGGTCAATGTGTTTTATTTGTCCAGTACTATAAATACCTGCAGAGCCAATGACAATCAGCCTCTGCTGTACATTATGTTTAGCACTAACTAGCAAGTGGTATTCATGAAAAAACAAGCTCAGTTCTCCAGACCACCCAAAATGGGTGGACGCTTGTGAAGCATAAACTGGATAAATATAAAATCATATAAAAGCTGGAGCGGCCCAGGGAGTCCATGTAACAGGGCCAGGCCTCGTCGCTGTGCCACCACACCATTCAAACCACTGCATCTGTCCTTGGCAGAGTGAACAAGTGCTCCACGAAGGGAACAAGCTGTACCTTTTCTTAAATTGTCCTTCTCCTCCACTCAAACCCCTGGTGAATATTAACAGCAGCAAGCTGGGCTTCATTCAAGCAAACAGCATTGATGGAAGGTATTTTGGTGAATATCCAGCAAATCCAGTGTCAATCACGGTTCTGTCTCGCTTACAAGAACTAGTCCACTAAAAATGCACCAGGTGGCAGTACGGAGGGGAGGTTGACTGACACGCGTTGATTCACCAAAAACACTGTTTATTTGCATTTGGTTTGCAACGAGCCTGAGCAGTCAAAAAGTATGTTTATCCCCTGTTACAAAGTCATTAGCGTAACTCTGAGGTGATGCAGTGACTCAGCTTCCACACTGACCTCTCCCTTCTTAACTGTCATGGACTGTCTGCGGGGGGTGATCTCCTCATTGATGCTGGACAGGAAGTTCTGAGAGATGCGCAGGGCGTCCTGTAACAGCGGATAGTCCGGGTGGCTGGAGGGCGTGTGCTTCAGGAGATCCTGGAATAGAAAAGATTATGACCAATTCAATCTCCAAAACGGTCTTCATGCATACAAGATGTTGCTCCAGATCCACTTACATGCAGGACAAGCGTGCTGCGCGTCACTCTGTCCACGGGTTTGTAGAGCAGAGCTGTGGAGGAGGGAGAGTCAGCTCGACAGGCCTAGTCACAGCTCACCTACTTATAGCAATATTGATTAATGTGGAGGCTGGCCATTCATTTCACTCAGTACTCACTTTCCAGTGAATTTTTAGCCAAATGGTCTTTGCAGTCCTTTGTGCTTTTGACCTTGAGATTCTGGCAGGAAGATAACACCAGAGGGAAAAGTGAGAAAAAAATACCCTCATTAAATCACCGCAACTGAGTGCAATTAAACCAATCAGCGCGGCTGCAAAGAGCTGCGTGGCTCTTTACGCTGTGAGGACTGCTGAAAAGTGCCCTGTCATCACTTGTCCCGGGCAGCTGTACAACATCAGACACTTGCCTGCCGCGGTCCTGCTGTGCGTAGCGCGATTACATACCTCAGATATCTCTGCAAACTGAGCATTAGCCTGGCAGCACTTGTCTGCCGTCTCCACAGCAATCTTATAGTTATCCACAAAGGCCCGGTAGCCTCCAAGCTGGCTGGCCTACAGCACACAAGCAGATCACAGATTAGATTCATTCATAAGATACATTTCACTAGTGTGCGACTTCCACTGGGTGCTCGGCAGCGTGGCTGCATGCTGTGCTCAGGCATGAGTCGGCATTGGTGTTACCGGAGGAATTGAATGTGATCCAATGTTGCTCATGTGTCTAGATTTAAATCCATGTATGTATATATGAGTAGCTCTTATTCAGCGGCCTCCTACGGAGCGTTTTGTTCTCCTTCACTGGCTGTAATGTGGCGAAGCGAGGCTTTTATCTGGCCGGGGGCCGACTCCAGGCAGTCTACTCACATGAGCACTGCAAGATCCCCTGAGCGTTACAAAGAGCCACAGACTCCCACCTTTCCCCCTCTTTAAACTATCATTAATGATCAAGGCATGACACTTAAGGAGTGCTATAATTAGTTTCTGAAAGCCACTGACTTGACGAACAGAAAGCAACATACAGTTGAATGCTGTGGAGGTTCCATGTTATTGAAATCAGCTGGAGGGATTGCTGTGCTGTAACTAAACACTCAAACTGCAGCTACACACAATTAGCTCAACATTTCACTCGTATCAGCCCATCAGAAACTCTGTATTCCTCTGCTCCGATTTCCTTGTTTACTCTACTGGCTGACGATAAAGTTAGGTCAAAAGTGGAAAAACAAGTTTGTGTTGCTGTAGCTCTGAAAGCGTTGCCATGACAATTTTGCCTCAAAAATGACATATTTCAGCCAAATAAATCTAAGGTGATATGTGCGATTGATCATGTTTGTGTTGATGTGATGTACACAATATAAATATATGTTACCTGGTGCACTTTGCGACAGCTAACACATACTCAACATGCAGTTACAACATGAACGATGGGTCTTACTGAAGCCAACAAAAAATATCATCAGCACACCAGTTTCTGGAAGAGGTCCCCCACACACTGCTGGTGGCCCCAGTCCTGGACTCGGGGCAGCAGAGCGTCGTAGAAGTCCTTGTGGATCTCATGAAGTTCTGGCACTTTAAAGAAGATGGTCTCTATCTGCTGGATGGTCAGCATTGGTTGGGAGGTTGTGGCTGCGGCCCTCAGAGGCTTCATGGGCTGGATACATAATCACAGTTACTGAATGTACTGTATGAGAAAATAACTAATAAGCCATTCAGGCTCATCTTCAACAGGTCAGAAGACACAAGCTAAATGTCATTAGAAACCCTTTTAATATTTAACTTGTTTTTACAAAGAACAATATTTGTCTGCCAGCCTCAACTCTCACTGTCTGTCTGTGACTGCAAGTGGCAAATACAGGAGGACGCTGGATGCTACAATGTAGTGTATAACTGACTCGGCATGCAGGAATAGCCATCGAAGGTTTGCTAACATTAGCTAACGGAAGCTACGCTGAGCCACAAAATTGAGCAAGGCCGCGTTTCATCACGTATGAACTTTTCATTTGCAAGAAGAAGAAGAAGAAGAATGTGTTCAAACACTCGGTAAGGTCCGTTACAGGGCATTAACATTAGCTAACGTTAGGCTACTGATCATGCAAGACCAAGTAATGCTGAGGCAGCAAAACTCTCGAGTGGACTAAAGATGAGCAGGTGCATTGTTAATGAGCCTCATATTTCTGCTGTCAGATTTATAGTCTTGCGTGAAAAAGGAATACGCACAAAACACTAGCACTTAAAGAAAAATATAACTGAACATGCTAGCTATCGGTAGTTTTTTTTGCAAACTAATTTTTATCATATATTTCTGTTTCTATTACACTACGGACACATATGAATTATTTTGTGTGCGTTAAACGTGACACATACTATCAGCAGGGCCTCCAGGTGGCTCAGGTAGGTCTCCTCACTGGCCAGGATTCCTGACAGAACCCACTTTCTCATCTCCAGCCCCTTCTCCTGATCCAACTCCACCTGATGCACGGGTGGAGAGAGGAAACAAACGGCCAACATGAAGAGAAGACAGTCTCCAACACAACGGGCCCATGACGACAATATGACGTGTGAAGTGCAATAAACCAGCAGCACACCTCTGCTGTGGGATTAGGGACGGAGCAGATCAGATTAAACTCTGTAGGAGTTGGACATTCCAAGGGGCCCGCACCAGAGACTCCTAGCATCTTAAAGACAAATGTGTTCCTAGCCCCTCCGCCAACCCCCATGATTTAGGCTTTGAAGATCAGCAAGAGTACACGTCAGAGGATCAGAGTACCACAGATAGGACAGAAGGGAGCCGGGTTCCATCTGTAGATCTCACATGTGAGGTTCAGCGTACTCGTCACTCAAAGTGTTACTGCGCCTGTGAAGACGGTTGTATAATGTCTTTCTGAGAGAATGACCCTGATGATGTCACCAGGGTCATTCTCTGCTTAGGCTTGGAGGCTACAGATCCTTAAGCCCCGGGTTACAAACTGGGGATGTGGGATTTAAAAGGAACAGGCGTTCAACCGACATGGAGAGTTTAATGGAAAATGCTACTGGTTGCATTATGGGAAATGTAGGATCCGGTGTTTTTGAAGCTTGCCCCCTTACCAGGAACTAAAAGTCAAATCTTCTGTGGCTTTGATTTGTCTCTCGCGAGTTTCCAAACTTTGTGGAAGTGTAATACTACATGACTGACTGGAGGGACCCTTCACTCCCTGTAAACATCTGTTCTGCTTCGCAGGACGAGGACTGAACACAGCAAACGTTTAGTCACATGGCAGCCTCTTTAAAAGGGGTTATTTTTGTGAACTACATACACCAGGACTGGCATTACAATATTCATTTTGAAAGATTAGTCCATTTACAGCTACTGCAGCCTGTACATGGCAAGTAACACCAGTCCTGTCAGACTTTGCAGGAGATCTAGTGGCTTGTTAAATAGAGCAAAGATCAAGTGTAAACCAACAGAAACACATATTCTACAGTATGTGAGTGTTTGACAGTTTAACACACATGAATCCTCTTTGTAACAGGAAGAACAAGGCTCATAGGAAATGTTGGTGTCATTTAGCCATCTGCTTAAAATCATTATATTAAGCAATAAAAAGGCTTTAGCAAATGATCTGCCTTTGTTTTATAAAATGAGGAAGACAGAACCAACCAACACACAGACAGCAGAAGAAGCAATGCCAGGCACTGCAAGAGCCACTTCATCACAGCATGAGAAGCCACAGCTGCTGGAGGTGTTGCATGGCGTGTGGAGAAAGGACAGCGAAGGACGATGCGGTAGCCAGGGAACAACAGCACTACGAGCTGAGAGACACGGTTAACATGTCAGACACGTTGGTGGGAGTTGGCCCAGTAGCATTACCGACAGCGTGGACTCCAAAGAGCCGGAGGACTGGGTGTCCCGGCTGCTCCGGCTCTTGGAGCGGAGTCGTGGCGCGGAGGACGGAGATCCGGTGAAGGATAGAGGATCGACGTGAGGCCGGTGCTCTTCCGAGTGCTCCAGGTCAAAGCCATATGACGGCGGGGTCTCATTGTAGGTTGCCTCTGAGAGAAACACAGGACAATAGTCACATGGTGTCATTAAACCGTTAAGGCATGTAGCTAACATGGAGAAACATCATTTTCTGTTGAGCGTGTGGTGGGTGGGGCTAACAAAGCTATTTAGGAACCGACATCAGAAGGTTGTTACGATGCCACAGCCTTTTCACGGGCTGAACATGTGGAGCTTAGCATGGACACACTAACAGAAACTCCTAAACAGTAAAAGGAACCTGGAAAAACATACGGCCAGAAGTTTTACTTCAACTTTACGGTAACTGTTGAGCTGGTGCTCGTTACTGGCGTACGAGATTCACCAGTAACTGGATTTCCAAACGAGCAAAGTGGGCAACAGCCCTGAAGCCCCAAAATTGCATCAGGGTCACTGTGTGTCAGTTGGTTTGTTGTTACTTTATTAAGTGCTCATTGCTTTGGGAATATGTACCAATAAACGGCAACATCAGCTGAAATGATAAGGGCCTGAAGACACCATGAAGATGAGCGTCAACAGGCTCTGTATCCTGTCATTACTGTCAGCCACCCCTGACTCACCAGCACTCATCATCATCATCATCATCCTCCTCCTCATCATAAAGGATGTGGCAGCTGGCGCCTGCAGAACGACGACCTCGAAGAGCAGGAATAAAAAAAACAAAGCAGACGTGTGCGAGCAATGTG
Organism: Gadopsis bispinosus; assembly: GCA_036024995.1. Taxonomy (NCBI): domain Eukaryota; kingdom Metazoa; phylum Chordata; class Actinopteri; order Centrarchiformes; family Percichthyidae; genus Gadopsis; species Gadopsis bispinosus. The sequence continues at coordinate 1,739 of JAVQJV010020710.1, read as the reverse complement.
GAGTAATGTGTGTTTAGAAGAGGCGACAAAACGGGTTCATCTCGGCTTGGAAACGGGGAAGAGAGGATTCCGGAAACCCGGGGGAGGACAAAGCCGAGTCCCCCTGGAGAGGCCAGGAAAGACAGGAGGACACAGTGGGCCCAGCAGCGAGGCAGAGAGGCCAAATAGCTTCAGACAGGGGAAGGACACTGGATGAATAACACGTCCTCTCTCAGGCAGCAGCCTCGGAGCCACAAACCAGCTCCTTCCAGGAAACAGTCGGAGCTCGGAGGAACACTACCAACAAGAAGAAGTGAAGAGGAGGATTTAAAAGTGTGCTCTGAATTCTAAAACACTGAGCCACTTGTGCCTTTTTTTAAAACCACACACAGGGCTGGAGTCGCTGTGCGACATCACAATGGATGAGGAAGTGTCCAGGCAGGTCTGTCCGGAAAAGTCAGCAATTCATCAGCTTCAGAGCGGAAACAGACTTTCTGCACAAGGTCATCTTCTCCCAAACAGCTCCCACTGTGGTCATGGCGCTCGCATTTACATTCCAGCCGACTCCGACGTGCCGTTTGCAATCCAGGACTTTACAGAGCCGCCACACTTTCAGACATATACGGGAACAGATATTTACCATTTCCAATGAACCATTGTAACTCAAGGCTATTTTACATAAGACCCAGTTGTTCCTGCTCGATTCTCCTCCACCACGCTGCTTTCTGTGCAACCTGTTGTCCGTCGTTTGTCCCGACTGTGAAACACTTGGAACAATAAACCAAAGTAGCGACTGCTCTTTAAAAACTCAAACCTCCCACTGAGCCCAACTTATAATACCAATATCTGACATCAGACAATGTTCATTTTTTAGCAAACATTTCTGGAAAAAAGAAGATCCCATTCAATTTGGTTATTAATGAGTTGTAACTAAGGTAACTATAAAACAACACAAATACTATAAAAACCTATTCAGATTGAGGCCTTAAAAACTGAAGACTCAAACATATATCTGCTCTGGGCACATTCATTAAACCAACCATCAACCAAACTCTGTTCAATGTTTGGAGGATTTTTAGAATGAGTTATTAGACAAAACTCCCATTTTATTGATTATGTTTTCGGTAAATTTGACCGCTGGATATTTTGGGCTAACGGTTGCTTCAAAGCCTTTTCTGCAATGACAGGTATGTCATTCTGCTGGAGAACATTAAGGCCCTTTTCATTACTTTTTTTTTTTTAATTGACTGCATTTGCCTAAAAGAGTCACATTTGAAGAATGGTTTGTCTAAAACCAACCAGAATCAGCCGTAAAATAAATCCAACATGAAAAAATATTTTAAGAAATATTACTGCAGACACGTCCTTGATGGCTGAGCTATGGCTTCGTCAACAGATTGAACATCGGTAAAAAATTCCCTTTTAAATGATTATTAGCTGTGGTGATGTGTCTGGCTGTATCATACAGTCAGTCCCGGATTAGCTCTCACTTATTCTGTCAGTCTAACAGCAGAAATAATGCTCCATAACAGTGCTGATACTAGAAGCTACACATCAGAGATCACAGCAAAGAAGCAATGTCACTTTCTTGTTTCCAGTCTGCAGTAACTGAATCCAACATATCACACAGAAGGATGGCGGGTGGCAGAGCAGGGGGGGGGGGGGGGGGGGGGGCGCGGGGGGGGGGGGGGGGGGGGGGGGGGGGGGGGGTTGCGGGGGCCGAGCTGGGGGGGGTGGTGGGTGGGGGGGGGGGGGGGGGG